>JASDQU010012804.1:32621-81357 GCA_032191745.1 Picea mariana
ATATGGATTCTAACCGTTCATGCATATGAACATATATACATTACGTATATCACACTCGTACATTTTGTATATTGACCATTCTATATATAATAATCAAACATCGATTTGTGTGGTGGCACAGACCATGTGACTTTGACCACAGAGACCTAAGAAGATTATAGAATATTTCAGCGTGTTCCAGAGCATAAACGGTGGGATTCCATATAATAATTCATGGTGTACGTGTTGGATTTTTGTGCGATGCGTTTGACCGAGCATGAAAATCTGGAATTTTCGTAAATCTGATTTGATTTAAAGCATCTATAAATGCTCAGCGTAGACCGCCTAGGAATCCACAACGTCTAGCAGGCATTCAATTGAATTGAAAAAACAGAAGAAGAGGAAAAGAAGGGGGATTTATAATAGTACCTAACAGAACCCAATGTCCTGCATCACTGTCGCAGAGCCCCTGGGATGGCTCAACAAGAACACGAATAGCACACAGAGTCACCATCACCACCATCAGCTTCAGCTTGTGAACATGGCTTGCATTGTAGCAGGGAATTCTCCCTCTGTTTTGAGCTCTTGCAGGTCCCCATCTTTACATGATTCTGAGATTGAAATATGTGCAGGTTCCCCTCGTAATCATGGTTTCCAGACGCCCAGGAGTGGCGGTATTCAGTCCAGTTTTGTGGGGTCTCGGCTTAGGCCTGTGTTGGCCATCAGAGACGAGAATCTGCTGTGGAGCGAGGGTGGGAAGAGCCCGGTGAAGAAACTGCAGCAGAGGGCGGTTTCTCTGTGTGTCAATATCCCAGAGGAGAAGAGCCCGGACAACGATTCGATTTCTGGCTGCAAGGGCCCCTCGCCTCCGCTCAAGAGGAAACGCCCGCCGAGGCTGGATATTCCGCTCCAGTTGCCCGGCCTGGAAGCGCAGTACGCCGCGGACGTGGAGCAGCCGATGGAGGTTAATGAGGAGGGTTTTCATTATGCGGTTTCGTGCAAAAAGGGCCGGCGAGAATTCATGGAGGATACCCACAAGGCCATGGTCAATGTTCTCGGAGATTCCAAACAGGTATGTAGAGATCTGGTTTCTGTTATTTGTTTTTCTTAGTGTCGGCTATCTATTCCGCCAAGGCCCAACGTCACTTAGGGATTGCTCCCGGATTCATCCCTTTGGACGTCTTGGGTATCTATTCTGCCAGAATTGCCCAGGACTTGCATCTAGCCCCATCCTTTGAACTTCATGTGATATGGCTTGGGAAACTACAGGAAAAGTAAAGGTCTTGGTGAATCTATTATTCTAAAATCACCTGTACCGAAGATTTGTACCCAAGACTTGCACTTGACCCCACCCTTTTTGAAATTCATGTCATATGCATCAGGCAGATCACAGTGATAAAGGAGGCCTCGGCGGTGTTTGCAGCTTGCCCCTGGCATCATCCCTCATGCCATATGGGTGGGGGTAGACTACAGCGAGAATGAAACCCTGGTGGACAGCTTAACACTCTGACTATCTTACGTGTGAACCAGTGCCCCATTGACATACTCTCTTTTTTATGTTATTCCACCAGTATTACTCAGAACGTGCTCCCAGCCTCATCCCCTGTGCCAGTGACATTCTTTCTCTGTTTTATGTTTATTACACCAATATTATTCAGAATGAAACCGTGGTGGACAGCTTAACATTCTGATAACCTTACTACCTGTGAACCAGTGCCCCGTTGGCATACTTCATATTTTTTGTGTTTATTTCACCAATATTACTCTGAACTTTGCCCCTGCCTCATCCCATGTACCATTGACATACTTTATCTTTTTTCTGTTTATTGAATATTCCACTAATATTGCTCAAAACTCGCACCCAGCCTCATCCTTCATGCAATTGGCATACTTTCTCTTTTTCCGTTTATTCCACCAACATTACTCAGAACTTGCCCCAGCCTCATTCCTCATGCCATTGGCATACTTTCTCTTTTTTCTGTTTATTCCACCAATATTAATCAGAGCTTCCAACCAGCCTTATCCCTCATGCCATTGAAATAGTCTCTGTTTTTGTTGTAATATTTATCTTTGCACCCAGCCTCATTCCTTGGTCATATGGGTGGGGCATATCACAGCCAGAATGAAAAGACTGGTGGATTGCTTGCTTAACACACTGTTTACCTTACCTGTTTACCAACGCCCCATTGGCATAGTTTTGGTCATTGCTGTTCTGTTCTTCCTTTTATTTAAATTTGGTAGGGCACCAACAGAGCCATTTGGTCCCTTTGGTTCAGAAAATTTATATTGGAAAAAATTCCAGATACACCACTAAGCAGCAGTTAAATTAAGTTATATTTTGGGATTGTACTTTTAGGGTGTTTATAACTTCGTCCAGTAACATTGATTCAATCTTTATGTTCCTTTTTCAGGCCTTCTTTGGTGTCTTTGATGGTCATAGCGGTCGTATGGCTGCAGATTTCGCTGCGGAAAATATGGGGCAGAACATTGTGGATGCTATGCTCAGCATGGGAGATGAAAAAAAGGACATTGTTGAGCAGGCTGTTAGAGCTGGGTACTTAACAACAGATGCAGAGTTTTTGAAGCAGGTTAGTCTTCGCAGTCAATTTTTTGGAAGTTATGCTTCATGCGTACAATAGGAAGAAATAGAGCTATCAACAGTCCACTTTCATGGACTCAGCTGCCCATGAAGGTTAAACCACCCAGAGAGTGTAAATCTTATTTTCAGCACAGGCGAGTAACTGTCCCACGAAAGTCGCTCAAGACTTACACTTGGACCCAACCATGGGGACCTCCCCTAGATTGGAACTCTGGTGGATGGTATAACAAACCATCGCCCTCACCATTGAATGAACACCCCATTGGCCATAAGGAATTCAGTTTTAAAAAGATTTCTGTTCTGGATTTGGCTTTCAGAGTATTTTAGCAGATTAGTCTAATGGAAAAATACAAGTTTTGGTTTTGTGACTCTGTAGAATGGTTTATATCTGGATGCTCATTGCATTTCTTGAAATTTGCAGGAGGTTGGCAGTGGTACTGCTTGTGTAACTGCTCTGATTATAGATGGTAACTTGGTGGTTTCCAATGCTGGGGATTGTCGAGCAGTTATTAGCAGAGATGGTGCTTCTGAGGCCCTTACATGTGATCATCGAGCTGGAAGGGAGGATGAGCGACAACGGATAGAGAATTTGGTAAGTAATCATGCACTCTTACCTTTTCTCTTCTGCTTTTCTTCTGCTTTTGTCTAATTCATTTATTGGAAGAATTATCATTCAAAGAGGGACCATTAAGAGGTGGCATCTGCCATACTATAATGGTCATGCAGTTGTCTTAGTCTTTAAATAAAACTTAGTTTGTATCTCATCTGAACATTTATTTCTGTTGCAGGGTGGAATTGTGGACCTTCGCCACGGAGTTTGGCGAGTTCAGGGATCTCTAGCTGTATCTAGGGCAATAGGCGATTCACACATGAAAGAATGGATAATAGCTGAACCAGACACCAGAAAGATAGAAATTACATCTGATTGTGAATTTTTAATTTTGGCATCAGATGGGCTGTGGGATAAAGTCAGTAATCAAGAAGCAGTGGATATCGCCAGGCCTTTCTGCGTTGAGAAGCAGCCTAATTTGAAACCATTACAAGGAGGCCCTATAGATGCTTGCAAAAAGCTTGTAGAGCTGGCAGTGACCAGAAAATCTCAAGATGATGTCAGTGTGATGATAGTACAACTTGGACATTTTTGCATGAAAAAGAATTAGACTCGATGTGCTAAAGGGGGGATGCCATCAAAAGAGTCCTTGACTAACAACCATCTGACCCAACCTGGGTGTTGGATTTGACCCGACACCCTATATTCTTGATCATTAAGTAGTGAGAAGCATGAGTCTTCCATTCTTTTATGTAAAATGGGAGACACCTACATTCATTTTTGTACAGTACCACAAATCAATAGGTCCAATGATTCTTTTTCACAATTATTCTTTCATTCAATTTCAATGATCATGCTTAAATTTTTGATAGAAGCGCCATAGGAATTGGCAGTGCATTTGATATTATACAAACTCAAGCCATTCTTTAGAATTTTTTCTAGGATGTATCTTTTATTTAACAACCCCCCTGTGCCTCTATTTTTGTCACCGGGCCAGGTTTTATGCAAGGAGTCCAAACCAACACATTATCTATACTTTTTTCTAGCATGTACCTTTTATTTTACGACCCTCCCGTGCCTCTTTTTCTTGTCATCGGGCCAGGTTTTATGCAAGGAGTCCAAACCAATGCTCTGCATATGCAAACTATTTATGAATGCTTAGACGAGGCTTTGGAGCACATATCTTGTGATTAATTCAACAATTTGCAGACTTGTATTGGTATGTGATTTCATTCTATAGATCATTATTTCATCTCCAAGCACGTCCAAGCACTGTGGTGTTTAATGGATGCATCTTATAGGATTGTATGAATTGTAAAAGTCCATTGCTCTGCGTATGCAAAATATTTATGAATGCTTAGACGAGGCTATGTAGCACATAACTTGTGATTAACAAAACAATTTGCAGACTTGTATCGGTATGCGATTTCAGTCTAGATCATTATTTCATCTCCAAGCATGTCCAAGCACTATGGTGTTTGATGGATGTATCTTATAGGACTATGAATTGTAAAAGTCCATTAATCCCCTTGAGAGAATGCAGGGCCTTAGTTTTCTGAGAGAAAGACATCGCGTGGTAACTTGCTGCTAGGCTTCCACTTCTCACCCTCTCTCTAGGAGCTTGAATCGATTCTAATCAGTGCAAAATTTCGTTTGGGCCCTAAGCTTTACCAATTAAAAATCTGAAAGAGTAGTTTCTTAATTTTCGTCCCTCCTTTTCTAGTAAGAAGCATATAGAAAACAACCAAAGAATGAGATAATGCGATCCTTTGCCTCAACAGCACTCGTGGTTTGCGAACAGTTGATTTGTTGGGAATGTTAACTGTAAAATACTTTTGTTAACTGTAAAAAACTTTTGTAAACTGTGAAAAAACATGGTAAGTTGATATCTAAATTTAATTTCTTTAGATGAAGTTGGAGAGTGACAAGGAGATCCATGTATGATCTGAAGTTAAGAGAAAGACGATGACTAATACACTTCAACCAGTGTACAAACCAATCAATTAAAATTTCTAGCTAGTTGTTTAGAAGCATATATATGTGTGGTAGGGGAGGTAAGGAATAAAATAGCAGTTCAAATGAGCTTGGATTTCTTGTTTCTCAGAAAAGTCACAATCCATTATTGAGGGAATACAAGCTGTGTAATGTGCACAACTGTAGAATGATATTCTTTGTAGTTTATGCTGCCTTTTTTGTATATGTTGTTTGTGAAACTTTGTGAAGATCTGTGATTATGTCTAACCAGTGTGTACTAAAGTTGAATTCAACATGATTTTTTCCCCAAAAATTGTGGGTCTGTTTTTTCAATCTCTGCATGGTAAGTATTATTGATCGAGTCATGACAATGTGATTCAGCCTAATTCATTTAATTGGTTAATTTATATGCATGATAGGTCTTGGAGAATAAAACTAATTTTTATAAAAAAAGTGTGCACTTAAGGGTGCTTTCTTGCAACCTGTGAGCTTGTTTGGTAAAAGCCCTTCAGCAGGTAGTCTGATTGGTCTTCACTGAGTAATTGTCAGAGGGAGGTCGGCTGTGTGATTCTTGTTGCGGGCTGTCCACCTCCAATTCGTAGTTGTTTGTCCCCTTTTTATGATGCTGGGGTGGTTTATAGGGTGCTCTAGTTAGATGTACATGTTCTTGGAATTTGTGTACTTGTTTAGTAAAACCCTCTAGCGTGTAGTCTGATCAGTTTTACTGAGCAATGTTTTATCATTGGAACTGGTCAAACTGATCACTTGCATCGGTTTTTGGGGGTTTTCGAGCGGGACCGGCCCCTCAAATTGGAAATGACCGATTTTGATTTTAATTGATCCAAAACCCATGTGAATCAGTGAGAAACGGTCAGCAGTGACCTGTTCAAACCAAAACTGGTCAGAACTGGTTGGTTTGACTGATTTTGTCTGGATGCACACCCAAAAAAAACAAATATTAAAATGATTATGTAATTTGATATTTACGGGTCAGCACTGGCCTGTTCAAACCAAAACTGGTCAGAACTGGTTGGGTATATTAAAATGATTATGTAATTTGATATTCACCGGTCAGCACTGGCTTGTTCAAACCAAAACTGTTCAGAACTGGTTGGGTTGACCAATTTTGTCTGGATGCACACTCAAAAAAACCAAAAATTAAAATGATTATTGCATCCAAAGGCTTAGTATAGTAGGGGGAGTAGTTGTCATGTTAGTCTGTATGCACACTCAAAAAAACCAAAAATTAAAATGATTATTGCATACAAAGGCTTAGTACAGTAGGGGAAGGCTTAGTACAGTAGGGGGAAGGCTCATTAAATTAATAAATATTATATATATCACATTTACTATTAATTTAATATATTATTATTAATTTAGTATTTATTTTATTATATTTATTATTACTTTACTATTTATTATTTTACTTTATTATTTATTATTTAGAGTTTAGAGCAATAGGAGCATTGATTTCAATCATAATAATATGAAATTCAATGTATAAATTAATTGAAAAAATGTTACCAATAAAATTAATACAATTGAAGAAATGTTATTAAGAAATTATTTTACTTTATTATTTATTATTTAGAGTTTAGAGCAATAGGAGCATTGATTTCAATCATAATAATATGAAATTCAATGTATAAATTAATTGAAAAAATGTTACCAATAAAATTAATACAATTGAAGAAATGTTATTAAGAAAATTAATATAATGATCAAATATTTAGAGCAATTAGTTACAAGAATGTAATTAGTTACAAGAATGTAATGTAAAAATATATTTACTGATTTAAATAATGATACAACAAAAAATGATTTAGCATAGTTGTATTCATTTTAACAATGATATAACATAAAACAATATAGTGCATTGATTTCACTAATAATATTAAGAAAATTGAAAAAATGATATTAAGAAAGATAATTTTGTTTTGTTATATGTGATTTATCTATTAGTATTTGCACATTAAAACAATTGTAATATTAAGATATATAAAATATATTGAAAACAATAGCATTAAATATTAAGTGAAATATAAAATGTACTGAAAACAATAGCATTAAATATTAAGTGAATTATATTAGCTATATGCTCTATTCTTGGAGAAATTAGTTGTGCTTTTTAATTTATAGCAATTAGTTGCATTGATTTAATGCAAAAAAATATGCATTGATTTAAATGATGATACAATAAAAAATGATTTATCACAATCAAGTAGTTGTATTCATTTTAACAATACTATAACATAAAACAATAAGGTGCATTGATTTTAGTGATAATAATATAACATAAAACAATAAGGTGCATTGATTTGAGGATTGATTTCAACCGACTGGGATTGGGATTTGATAGATGAATTAAGAAGGGAAGAGTGCGTGCTTGTCTGGATAGATTGATTGGTCAATTAGATCAATCGCTTGCATGCAGATGAGATACAACAAATCATAAGTGAAATGAATTTAGCGTGAAAAAAAATTTCAAAACAGATATCATAAGTTGAAGGTGTTTCGCTAAATATGACCCTTGTATAGCAATTTATTGATCTACCTTTCAATTTCTATGTTTCTGTTTGGGTTGAGTCGATATGTTTTGGACTTTGGCTAGAATCCTATCATAAATTCAATGGACTTTGGCAAGAACCCTATCATAAATTCAATGGAGTGTTAAATTAGTCATTCTGGATTTTCAAATACTTGTCAAGGAGACAATCCTTTTGGATTTTTAAATACTCCTAGATTTTTAAATACTTTTTGAAAGGACTGAAGCAATAGGTTGCATTAATTTCATTAATAGTGATATAACATAAAATAATAGGGTGCATTGAGTTTAGTGATAATAAACATATATTATAAGTTGAAGTAGGTTGCATTGATTTCATTAATAGTGATATAACATAAAATAATAGGGTGCATTGAGTTTAGTGATAATAAACATATATTATAAGTTGAAGTCATGTACTTTATTTGGTTATGTGTGATTTATCTATTAATATTTGCACATTAAAACAATTATAATATTAAGATATATAAAATGTCAAAAATATGCTTATCTTGGGGTTGGCTCATGTTCCTTCTAAAATAATAATATAATTTCAAAACATATATTATAAGTGAGTATCCCTCCTAAAAGAATAATATAATATTGAATAAATATTAAGTGAATTATCCTAGTTGCGCTTTTTGAGATATTTTTGGAGAAAGTTTTAAGGGAATTATCTTAGTTTTTCTCTATGATTTAGAACAATTAGTTGTATTGATTTAATGCAAAAAAATATGCATTAATTTAAGTGATGATACAATTATTCATTTTAACATGGATACAACATAAAACAATAGGGTGCATTGATTTCGGTGATGATCTAACAAAAAATAATATGGTGCATTAATGTTCTATATTGACTCCAATTGTGAGATACAAATTAACAAACCAACATGCACAAAATAATTCTATATATTTTATTAATCAATCAAGCACATATTTATACGAGTTTTTCTCAATAGCACAACACACCCATGATCACAACTAACTAGATCTAACAAACCCAAACTTATCTCTGTAAGCATTAATTCTAACACCCTCTCTTAATGCTTACATTACAAATAACAATATTGAAATTACATAAAAATATTTTTGGAACTTTGATGCCTGGTCTTCATCAACATTTCTACCCACTCTGAAATCTCATAGACTACGCTCTTTTTCAACAATCAACTTCGAGCTACCACTTGATCCATTTAAGATACAATTGCGATCCATTTAAGATACACTTGCTTCTAACCATCAATGACGTATTTGTAGGACTGACGATTCTTAACTATCTTGAAAATAGTCTCGATACTGAATCACTCTATGAACATACTTTCATCTGTGAAAATACAACGAACTATATATTTCGACGATTATATAGGAAAGTAGTCTAGATACTGAATGTATCTAGCAATCAATCATATAACTTGACCTTTTTTCATGTAAAAACACACAAAGATAACATGTAACCATTGTTCATGGAGCACCAAAGTACAACAAGAGCCTCCAACTTATAATATAATGTAGACATACTCAAATCAATGATTTGTTTTTATGGCACCAAAGAACGTCAAGAACCACTAACTTAAGTTAGGTTACCTTGTTATATGAGAAGGTCTTTTGTCATATAATTTTACACACAAATTAAATATAACATATACAACCAAAAATTATATACTACTAATTACTAGATGTCACTTCTTTCATCACATACTTACACACCACACAATAAATATGCAACTCCCTGTCATGACTCATGAGCCAATCTTTGTTGACTTTGACATTTCTCCTATATACTCTTCACAAGTTTGACTGGGAGTAGCAACCTCACACGACACTTAAGCCTTTTTTTTATTCTATTGACCTCGTTGACCAAATTGCATTGCATTGCTTCAACAACATAAACGAAGACTATCACATTTACACCAATTAAGAACATTCTTTCCATAGGCGCAAATAATAGCTCCCTCAGGCTCAGGCTCAAGCTCACTGCTATCAATAATGTTTGCATCTATCCACATAAGGTTGTCATCAAATTCGAAACAATTTCCATCAGATCAACAAACGATATGCTTCTTCTCCAAAGGAAATTCAAACAATTGAACTTATCAAGAGAAGGGACAACAATGGTAGAGCCAAGAGCATTATTGAAAGAGCCAGACACTTCATGAGAGGTCATTATAGTCCACAAGTCTCTGAATTGATCACATCTTCATCGAAGATACTCTTCTTCTGAATTGATCACATCTTCATTGAAGATACTCTTCTTTGTTGTACCAGAGAGTTTCCACGATTCATTGGGGAGAGGTCTTGATGGAATGATTTCTTACTGATTCCTCACTAAGTGATAACCAATATAACCAAGGAAGTTTTGTAAAATGAACAAATTCATATTATTAAAGTGAGTGGAGGACCATGATAAATTAAGATTGAAGCAAAGTATATATATATATATATATATATATATATATATATATATATATATATATATATAAAGAGGGTCATCTTGAATATATATCAAGACTATATAACCAAATTCTTATCAGCTGCGACTCATTGAACGGAAGTTAAAGGCGAAGATCTTGACATGACATGAATGTAGACGAGTCTGGTTACTTCTCTGTCAATTCGTTTTTAGAATCCGGTCAACATCACGTGCATTAAAGGACTACACCTGCAGTATCACTGGTTAATTCATGGTCCACGTACTGAATGACATGCATATCTGTTGGATCTAGAAATTGGGAGAGGCAACTTTACTTGAGTGGAAAATCACACGATGTATTATAAACGGAAATACCCCAATTGTACACCACAACAACCATTCAAAAGAACAATCTATTCTCACACATAATTGAATTAATCTACTCTCGTACAACAAGAGATTACATATTCTAGGCCCTCCCTCATAGGAGTTACATCCAGAGCAACCATCTCTGATACCAAATTAACAAATCAACATGCACAAAATAATTTTATATATTTTATTAATCAATCAAACACATATTTATACAAGGAGTTTTCCTCAACATCATAACAAACTTATGAGGGAATCTCTCAACCGCACGTGCATAAATATGATCTAATAGTTGAAGAAGATCTCTCACAACTAACTAGATTTAACAAATCCAAACCTATTTATGTAAGCATTAATTCTAACAATACAATTAATCATCTAGTGAAATGAATTTAACAATAACTCAGTGAAAACAAATTTCAAAATAGATATTATAAGTTGAAGTCATGTATTTTGTTTGGTTATGTGTGATTTATCTATTAGTATTTGCACATTAAAACAATTATAATATTACGATATATAAAATGTGAAAAACATATTAAACTTAGAAAAACATAAAAACAAAAAAAAATATTAAAATTAATTACTATGTAAATATTTGTAATTTACTAAAAAAGATAAAATATTTACAAACAATAATTGCTAAATTATACCAAATTATCCAAAATTAAATTAGCAATTATTTCAAATTGTTAACAATTAAGAATTTATAAAAATTACCTTATAAATTAAACTTTATTAACTTTACGTCGACTCTATCTTGCTAAAAACATAAAACATTTTGGGCTACTATGTCCTCATTCGTTTCTATTACAAACAAAACAAAATTAGAGAACTTGGTAAAATCTATATTATAGTGAAATCAAGACTATTATTAGTCCCTTCCTTGCCATGGACCCTAGCATTCGGTTACGTAGTGACCTTACATTATTTTCCATAAATTTACCATGATATCTAAAGATTTTTTGAAATTCCATTTTTAACTGGATTTTATTATGAAAATAAATTATTTTTTCTATTTATTAAATTTTGTAAATTTAATTTCTGATTTTTTATTTGACTTAATTACTGTGGTGTATGGGATTTGTGTTTTTGAATTTTGGGAATTAAAAATTGATTTAAAAAATAAATAAAATTTTATTGACCATTTTGGCTAGCAAGCAGGTAACACAAGGTAAACTACAAAAGTCATGTCCAGAAAAATAATGAATAATGATACGGTCGAGAAAGGATCTGAACAATAATCAACAAGGGTTGCATGGCAACTTAGTCCATACCAAGTAGATTTGGAATTGGATATGGATAATTATTGACTACATTCTTACTTTATTGTGACGAAGTATAGTTTGCAATGTTTTTTACATTTTTTTTTGATAATTAATTATATTTATTTTGCCAATTTTTTAAAACCCTTAACTTTGAGGTTTTAAATATATGAATTAATTTAATATTTTTTATTAATTAAAATAGAAACATTATTATATTAATTAATTTGATATATTTATTATTAATTTATATATGAATAAAACTATTTATCATTATCGTAATTTAATTTCCAGGTATTTCCAGGTTTTAAGTATATGAATTAATTTAATACTTTTGTTACACCTGTTATTCTTTATGGATGTGAAGTCAGGGGTTGTAGTATCTCTCGTGAATCCTGGAGAAAGATAGAGCAAATACAAAAGAATTTTATGACCTATAATCTCAAAATTAAAGGAAATACTCCCTATCCCATCCTCCTCGTAGAAACAAGCCTCCCCCCCATTGAGAGCATGGCTATGACTAGATACCTAGTGTATAAGAACAAGTTAAACAACATGGAAGACAAGACGCTACCTAAAATTGCTTCCAAATCAAGTCATAACCACCATCGACTCAAGCGAGGATGACATAAAGATGCCCGGTCTTGGCTAAACTATTGAGGAATCATGGAAGAAACCATTTTGCAGAATAAAGCTACTATTCAAAAAAACGTCAAATCAAAATTTAAGGAAAAAATGTGGTGTGATAAAGAGTTAGAGGAAAAAAGAAAATTAAGGTATTATAAAGATTAGGGTTGATTACATCTTTATCATACAAAAAATGGACAACAAGATAGTCCAACTAGTGACTTCTTTTGTCTACTTTGATAGACATATTTTTCCCCGGATACTCGCATAGATGCTGTAACAATATTCAAGCCATAAACAAATATACGAATATTCACACTGTAACAATATCAAGCCATAAACAAATATATACATATTCACGCTCGTAACTGCCAATACCATCAAGCTTATGTTTTTTTTTTTTTTGTGGTTTTTGATTTGGTGCTCACCGTTTATACTCCACCTCCAGGCTAGTCCCCATGTCTAGAAGTTGGTCGGTTTTAGAGTATAGGAAAAAATCCATCCTATTATCTTCTGTGCATTCTGTAACGAGAGATTCAAGGGTGACGACAAGGAGCACACACGGTCAGCCTAGATTTCATTTTTATCATATTTAGAAGTTTAGACTGTCATTTACTTCCCACGCAAATAGTAAACTGCAAATGAATTTGAAATACATTTGATAAAATCGGACAATTAAGAATGAATGGTGAAATCTGGCAAAATGATTGAGTAAACAAAGCACCAGGGACGAGGTTGCCTACGTAGCATCCATTCAGGTGATAGCTTTATAGCTTGGCTCTGAGCTTAAGAGATACTCCAACTATGCCTGGTCTCTCTTCTGAGCTTTCGGGTTCAACACCATTTTTTCCATAATCGTACAATTTTTCCATAATCCAGTCCTTAAGCAGAGTCGTCTTGTCTGCCTCCACTCACTATCCATGAAGCAACAAAGTCACCTTGTCTTCCTCCACACGCTACCATGCAACCACAAATATGAAAAGTGTCTTACCTTTTAACAAATTATTAATTTTTATTCATTTTGTTCTAAAAAATACAATTTTCTATCTCCTCACTCAAAACGACCTCTTTGGTCATGTAGATCGATGGATCCGACCATGAATCTCGAATCTAATAGAACTTATGTCGTGTCGAGATCACAAAACGAATGCATATGGGCTCTGTACCCATTCTTCGATCCCCATATATATATCGACTTGTTTTTTTCCCTTTCTTTATCAAAAGAAGCTATCCCACTCAATACTATATAGACCCATATAGTAGGGATGAAACATGTGATGATTTGTAAAAAAATACATTTATATATATATATATATATATATATATATATATATATAATTAATGATCTCTAAAAAAAAGACATAAAAAATAATTTTGATTTTTTTAAAACTCAAATTAACGTAAGAGGTTGGCATATAAACGACACCTTGAGTTCATTGAATAATTAGAGAGAATACTCTCTCTTTTGTGGAACGATGGCCTTTTCTTGTTTGCAAGAAAAGGACAACCCTCAAGCTTAAACCAAGCCATGGTCTAAGCATGACCCACTGCCACTCTTCCTTCGTGTTGGTGTATCCCACTTGGTAATTCTTCCCCAGTGTGGTTCCAGACCCTTCCCTTCGACATAGCCAAGATGAATCCTGTTGATCATATCAAGAGAAAAGATTACTTCAGCACTAAGCAACACCAAGAAAACATACTGCCTGGATCTCCTAATATGGATTCATTGTATGGCATAGTTCCTTGATCTATTAAAAAACATTTCATATTTTGCACCATTTGCATCTAGCATTAAGTCATTGTTCCTATTTCAATCATTATACCTATTTCAACAACTGAATTAGACAGGGACTAACTACTTTGCAGCCATTTCCCTTGTTTAATGAAACAAAAAGTGAAACACAAAAATAAAAACTTAAATTACTGAACTTGGTAAAGTCTATATTATAGTGAAATAAAAACTATTAAATAATGAAACAAAAAGTGAAACACAAATAGAGCAAAAAAATCAAAACTTGAAGCCCCTAAAGAAGAACTTCAAACCATCACATTCTTGTCTTTTCATTAAATAACAGATTATACTAAATCGTGCATAGAGCAAAATCAAAAGCATCAAGCTATAGAAAAAGGAACTATCACCAAGTAAATATTCTCTTCTAACACCTCCATAACTTAGGAATAAAGGAGACTCAAAGTAAGTTGTCATTATATATGATCCACCTATAATGACAACTTGGTCATTTAAATTGGGGTTTTCCAAAGGAACTATCACCAAGTAATGATTCTCTTCTAACACCTCCATAAATTAGGAATAAAGGAGACTCAAAGTAAGTTTTCATTATATATGATCTACCCATAATGATAACTTGGTCATTTAAATTGGGGTTTTCTAACTTGAGAAAAAGAAAACATTTCCAAGTAAATATTTTCCTCAACAATCCCTATATTATATATGATCCACCCATAATGACAACTTGGTCATTTAAATTGGAGTTTTCCAAAGCCAAAGTTGCATCTTGAGAAAAAGAAAACATCTCTAAGTAAATATTTTCCTCAACAATCCCTATAATATAACTTGGGGAAATGGGAGTCTCAAAATAAATTTAGCATTATCTATGATCCACCCATAATGACAACTTGGTCATCTAAAGTGGAGTTTTCCAAAGCCAAAATCACGTCTGAATGTACAATGACTAGGATTCTCAACAAAATACATTATAGGTGAGTTTGCATTTCATACCACTTTTGAATATAATGATGTAAGTACTTTCACTTATGCATCCATTGTATAGTAGGATTATGTCAAAACCTTGCAAACCCTAGTGACACAACACCATCATTTTAAAGATGAGAAATAGGTAATAATTATGTACAAACAACATCAAACTCTTATATGGTCTTGATTTTCATTAAAAATTTCCCAAAGTTCAATTAACCACTACATAGTACATAGCATATCTAACGAAACTTTATCGAAGAGATTCCTCTAAAAAGATTTGCCATCGAATTGGATATTTGAAGCACTAATATTCCATCTTGATAAATGTGGACTATTAAGTACCTACAACCAATGATCAAAGTTGAATGACTACTCTTAATTTCAATTTGAAGGATATATATTGATTCAACCCTTCTATGATGAAACATTGAAAAAATAGTTGTACTTCAATTGACAAGAGTAAACTAGGTACACACTTCAAAAAAATATTTTAAATAAAAAAGTTCCCTTCCAATTATTTCAATAAAAAATAATAATAATTATACCTTGTAATTTTAAATATAACCTTTTGATAGGTTATATATATATTAATAATAATAATAATAATAATAATAATTGAGTCACATTTTCTTTGAATGAATTTCAAAGTGTTAAAAATGACAATATAAAACTTTAGACACAATCATAAAATCAAACTTTTTTGTGAACACCAATATAAGAGATGATGTAATCTATGTATCCATATAATGCATAAGCACTACATCTTATGTTCATATTTGAGCATACACCAATCCCATTTAACCATAGGAGTCATGTTTGTTTTAGATCTCATTAGAAAAGAATAAATTGTAATAGATCTTGAGGCCTTTGTTTAAGGATGATAATTCTATCAAAATAATATAAAATCAATGAAGAGACCTTACTTGCATTAAAGGCCTCTAAAAACATGACAATATAGCATGATTGTATCCATTGCTTATTATTTAAGTTAAAGATGTTTATGATTTGGAGCTTCCCAAGATACATAGAAACACAAAACTAAACGAAATTACTCATCAAGACCAAGTACATTATTTTTATTGAGGATATTAATTGTTCATTTTATCTCTCAAGCCATGCAAAAATGCATGAAAGAGTGGGATGTTAGAGCATCATCCCTAATGCATAAGTTTGATGATAATTAAAAATATGTTACCTTCTCCCTAGCTTTCTTAAGAATCTCACCCAGTTTCATTTGTTCCAAGCATTAATGCTAAAAAGTATACATCTCTTGATCTTGGACTTGGGATGGGGCAAGGGGAAAGAGAGCTATGGGGCATTTTCAAAATATTTGCAAAGTGTCATCACAATGATGTCAATATTGCTAGAAACATGAAGAAAATAACAAAGGAAATGACATTATTGCAAGTGCCTAAGGAAACGATAACAAAACAAATGACATTGTGGTGAGTGTAGGATTCAAAAACATGAAGCATGTAAACTAAATGTGATAACAAAACAAATAGCATTATGGTGACCGTGAGATTAAAAAACATGATGTAAACTAAATGCGATGCTGATTCCTATATTGACAAGAATCGACAATGCTCATAACACATGAATTCAAGTGGGGATTTACAAAGAAAATGTGTCTAAGATTATTTGGTAAGTTTTCATTAATTGACACATAAAATAGTGCATATGCCAATACGGTGGTAGTATATTTATCTAGGTTTGAGATATGTGATGAATTTAATGCCGTGGAAGGGTAGATCATGGAAGAGTACACCGTATCAAGATAAAAGCCAACTAAAATAGAGATGAGTTTAGTCTTTAGATGCCAAAGACAAGTATTGTTTGATGAATCAATGCTCATTGACCAACCAAGCATTGGATGAGAGGACATTGAAGAGTTATTAAAACTTTGAGCCTTCTTTTGACATTTTATGATATTTGTCGTACTTCATAAATGACAACATAAATGAATGAATGAAAAGTGATTTAAAACATTTACCTCTCTTTTTAGACTTCCTTTTGAATTACTCTTTAAGGAGAGATTTGAATCCGTTGGAAGGACTAGGAAGAACTAAGAAGGGTTCAATTTTGATCGCTGCCTACAACCTGCACATTGAAAATTCAAATTGATTGATTGGTTTGAAGAGCTATGCTACTGCTTACAATAGAGTAGCATACATATTTATTGGATCAGATCTCCTTATGATTATGAATTTTCAGTGGGAAAAAAATGCATGCGAATCCAACTGAAGAACCCAATTAATAATTCCTAGTCCCTTGTTCTGGAACACTAGGGCACAAGCATCAGCTTGATGTCAGGAGTAGGGCCAAGCTCGAACCAGTGATGCTGTAAGGAGAATAACGAATAAAGATTCTATGTGAGATGACCGATCTTGGACGAGTTAATCCACACCTGCAAGGGTGTCAAATTTGTGACACGATGCAGGCCTCGACTTTCATTTTTATGTTGTTCAAACACAGAAGAAACTGAAATACTATGAACAAGCTCGAAGCTGTCTCAGGAATCAATGGTAGAGCAAAAAAGATATGGAAAGGGGCTGATCGGACGCAATATCAAAATGAGGGGTCACCAATGCAAAAGAAAGGAAGTTATTTATTTGCTATTTGTGTGTGTTTTTCATTTTCAGTTGCAAAGAGTAATGAAAATGAACGTACCAGTGGGAAGTAAGGTAGGAACGATACAAAAATTAAAAAAAATATGACAAAAGATACCACTTTCCAGATGCGGAATTAACTCTATGGGAATCCACTCCGATACTTCCTTACATAGTGGATGATATGGGAGTGGAAAGCAGCAGCCCCAGAGACTCATAGCTAGGCTCAAACCTATAACCTCTCCCCACAATGGGAGAGTGTGCACACGTCTTTCCAACTGAGCTATCCCTTAAAACTTAACAAAAAAAGATACAAATAATTTAATAATTTAAATAGACAAATATAATTATAGTGTTTATCTTAATAATTTAAACTAAAATTAAATGATATATGTCGAGTATTTTACTATCCATATAAAATTAACATCTAAAATTATGATATTTCAACGAATGTTTTATAAATATGTACAATAATATTATAATATTATAAATACAGTTTTTAAATTCCATAATTATTTATTTACATGTACGATATTATAAATATGTACAATAATGTTATAATAATATTAATGGTTATAAATACATTTTTTAAATTCCATAATTATTTTTTTACACGTATGATATTATGGAATAAGGCACTCCTGATTTTAAAGTAATAATTATGAGATATAATTATTTATTTACATATATGATATTCTGGGATAAGGTACTCCCAATTTTAATAATATGAAATAGGGTATTCCCAATTTTAAAGCAAAGAATGGTCTTGACAAGGCATGTTTTGGATATGTCATTAAAGAGTCTAAAATCAGAAGTTAAGGTGGATCTTTTAAATCAATTTTGATGTGTAATAGATATGTGATTTAATAGATTGATGGTTGAGATGGATCTATCTTAGGATTGATTAGATAAGATAAAATAATTTTATTAATGTTAGACTAATGACCACAAAAGTAGGTTAAAGAGATTGCTGAGTACAATGATGCCATTACAAAACAAGAGTACAAAAGGGTCTCTTATAAAAGGAAAGATGCAGAAAGTAAAGTAGAGTAAGGTAGACTAGAGAGTCAAGACCAAGTTGAGGCATGAACAACCCTCGACTCCAAGCCCAAAAACTTTCTTTGGGGTGGAGATGTATAGGAGGAGAAGATACGGGAATAAGAAGAACCAAACATAATGAGGTAGGTCTGTCATGGAAGAAACTCATCTTTCCTAACATTTGAGGTCGAATGAAGAAAGCTTAGTATAGTATGATGTCTAGAGGGAGAACTGGTGGGATGTACGGATTTTCCACTACGTTATTGTCTAGAGGTGGTAGTTCATCACTGAAGCTTGGGGGATCTCGCCTGTCTCTTGGGAAGGGATTTGATTTGGTCATGTCGTTAAAATATCGTCGGATAGGGGAAGTCTCCATGAGTTCACATTGATCTGGAGTCCAGAGCTATGCTAATATTGCTCTATCTCTTAGTGCCCCTTCTTGAGGGTAGCACCGTGAAGAAATAAGTGATTTGTTGCTGGGTAGAGTCTGATCTAGTAGGAGGCTAAAGAAAATGGGCTTGGAGGCTAAGGGTCTCCTGCATGTATAAGGCCAAGCATCTCTGGTCGATATATCTAAAGAAGCCAATGAGGGTCTAAGTCCCCCCGAGGTAATGAAACCTGCCCCTAATTTCATAGTAGATGGGGTAGGGGAAGATAAAGTCCTCCTCAATCTTAGTCTCTTGTAGATGGCATAACTAGCAGATCATGTCTCATCAATCAATCTAGTGGTTGGTTTCTACTCGAAGTCTATGAGAAACCACTCCGAACTCGTCTAAGGGAATGCAAATACTGTGCATCCAATGGCAGAGTCTATATTGTGGTCGAAAAATGAGCCCACCTCTAAGCTCCATGAAGTGCTCAATATAGAATGCCATATTTGGGTGTAAACACCTTGAGGTTTAACCCAAGTGATCGGGTGAAATTGCCTATAAATGTCATCTTTGATGATCTTGTTCAACCCTTTGTCTGGTAGGTAGAAGGTGGCTAGGTGCTTCCAAGGAATATTTGAACGGAGGGAGATGGTCCATCTGAATACCCACAGACTCTAAAAGATTTGAAACCTTCACAAACCAACCTTATGCTCGGACCAAAGGGATATAGAGGGAAATGGTATTTGAAGAGAGATAGGCCAAGTACGGGTACCAATATCGCCCCTTCACTAAGTCAACGAATCTCTAGATGTGATGTAGAAAAGAGACTATTTTGAACATTGTCTCAAGCCGGAAGGGTTGGGCCCCAAACTTTGCTAGGATGTTGTGCCGAGACACTTTATGCTTGCATCTAATGATGCATTGAAGGAGAAGGGTCTGGACTCTCTCAACTAAGGCCCAATCATAATCAAGTAAAGAAGGCCCCCAAATCTCTAAGCCATAGAGAAAAATGAGTCGGATAAGGGATTCAATGACTTACATCTTAGATGAGATATCATGAAAATAATGTTGGAAGGACTATCTCTCGAGAAGGGCTAAGGATACATATCCCTTATTGATCCGAGGCTGGAGGGATGATCACAAAATGAAGCGGGGTCCTGAGAATTGCACCCCTAGATATGTGTAGGTGTTGGTGATCTCGATATCCTCCCCTAGATTGAAGAAGAAATGAAAGTTTGAGGTCTTCTTCAATCCGCTGAAGATCATAACCTTGGTTTTAGACAGGTTGATCGTTAACTTCGAATGTCACAGAAGAGAGCTAAGGCATCCAACTATCTCTGTAACCGCTCTGGAGATGATGATAAGAGGAGCACATAATCAACACAGAGCTTGATGGATATTGAAACCTGGTGGAGGAGGCACCCATAACTATCCTAGATATGATCATGAAGAAAGGCATCCAAATCATCAATGTAAATCCCAAACAAGGTGGGGGAAAAGGGGAAACCCCGTTTAACCCCAATGGTATTCCTAATGAAATCAGACATCCCATGAACTGTGCGGAGATGGACACATACCAACTGATATAGGTGCATGATGGCAGTCAATAGGGTTTGGAAAATTCCAATGTATATGAGACTATGGAACATGGCTTCTCTCGGGACAGTGTCAAAATATTTCTGAAAATCTACAAAGCAACAATAGACTTTCAAAGAATGATGTCATACCTCCTTAATGATGGATCAGAGGGTAAATATGTGATCAATGGTCTAATGAGAAGGTTGGAATCATGTTGGTCCCGTAGCTCTAGGGGATCTATGATCAAGCTCCTTAGAGAGATTCATATGGAGAACCGTGGCATAGAGCTTCGAGAGTGTGTGGCCCACCATGATAGTCTTGTAGTTGTTGGGATCTAAACTGGGGCCCAATTTGTGTATCAGATGAATGATGTGATGTGATCATGCCAATGGAAAACATGTATAGACTACATGGTTGAATAGATCAACCAAGTGTGGAACCAGAGCACAGAGACTGTGCTTAAAGAAATCTGCCTAGAAACCCTCCTCATTTGCTAATTTGTTGTTTCTCATCACCAAAATGGCCTCCCTGATGTCACTGTATGAGCATAGGAAGCATGAATAAGGTGGAGAGGTAACCTGAATTTGGGGATTCCCAGGAATATCATAGAGTGTGTACATGTGAAAGAATAGGGATCCAAGGTTGAGGTTAGATGGGAGGGGAGAGTGGTGAGGAAGGATGGTGTAGTAGAAGTGTTTGGGGTCGTGAATAAGGGAAGCACACCAATCTCGTATCCTCTAAGAAACAAAGAGGAATTTCTTCTGGAAGAGGAGATGACGATAGGAATATTTGAGGTTGGGGTAGGAGGAGTGAACATTGGTGAATGTGTGTCGAAGCTAGAACTGGAGATCCTTACATTCTTGGTCATACCATCGGTTCATAGGGCATGAGTTGTTTTTTGGGAAGTGGAAGTGGGTTGGGTGGAGTGAAGGTAGTATTGGAGGGATGTTTCCCAAATTATGGATGAGAGGCAAGTGTACTTGGTAGATGTATAATCAAGTAAGGAGAACTAGGTCTCAGATGGGAGAATTTGGCGGAGGTGGGTAAAAAAGGTGTATGGGTCTCCCTTCATCGAATTGGAAGGTAATGAAAATGAACTTACCAGTCGGAAGTAAGGTAGGAACGATACATAAATTAAAAAAAATATGACAAAAGATACCACTTTCCAGATGAGAAATTAACCCGCTGAGAACCCACCCCGATACTTCCCCACATAGTGGATGATATGGGAGTGGAAAGAAGTAGCCCCAGGGACTCATAGCTAGGCTCGAACCTGTGACCTCTCCCCAAACTGGGAGAGTGTGCGCATGTCTTTCCAACTGAATTATCCCTTAGAACTTAAAAAAAAACAATATAAATAATTTAATAATTTAAATAGACAAATATAATTATAGTGTTTATCTTAATAATTTAAACTAAAATTAAATGATATATGTGGAGTATTTTACTATCCCTATAAAATTAACATCTAAAATTTTGATATTTCAACGATTTTTTTATAAATATGTACAATAATATTATAAATGCAGTTTTTAAATTCCATAATTATTTATTTACATGTACGATATTATAAATATGTACAATAATGTTATAATAATATTAATGGTTATAAATGCATTTTTTAAATTCCATAATTATTTATTTACACGTATGATATTATGGAATAAGGCACTCCTAATTTTAAAGTATGATATTATGAGATATAATTATTTATTTACATATATGATATTCTGGGATAAGGTACTCCCAATTTTAAAGTATGATAATATGAAATAGGGTATTCCCAATTTTAAAGCAAAGAATGGTCTTGACAATGCATGTTTTGGATATGTAATTAAAGAGTCTAAAATTAGAAGTTAGAAGTTAAGGTGGATCTTTTAAATAAATTTTGATGTGTAATAGATATGTGATTTAATAGATTGATGGTTGAGATGGATCTATCTTAGGATTGATTAGATAAGATAAAATAATTTTATTAATGTTCGACTGATGACTACAAAAGTAGGTTAAAGAGATTGCTGAGTACAATGATGCCATTACAAAACAAGAGTATGAAAGGGTCTCTTATAAAAGGAAAGATGCAGAAAGTAAAGTAGAGTAAGGTAGACTAGAGAGTCAAGACCAAGTTGAGGCATGAACAACCCTCGACTCCAAGCCAAAAAACTTGCTATGGGGTGGAGATGTATAAGAGGAGAAGATGCAGGAATAAGAATAACCAAATGTAATGAGGTAGGTCTGTCATGGAAGAAACTCATCTTTCCTAACATTTGAGGCCGAATGAAGAAAGCTTCGTATAGTATGATGTCTAGAGGGAGAACTGGTGGGATGTATGGATTTTCCACTACGTTATTGTCTAGAGGTGGTAGTTCATCACTGAGTCTTGGGGGATCTCACCTGTCTCTTGGGAAGGTATTTGATCTGGTCATGTCATTAAAATATCGTCGAATAGGGGAAGTCTCCACGAGTTCGCATTGATCTGGAGTCCAGAGCTATGCTAATATTGCTCTATCTCTTAGTGCCCTTTCTTGAGGGTAGCACCGTGAAGAAATAAGTGATTTGTTGCTGGGTAGAGTCTGATATAGTAGGAGGCTGAAGAAAATGGGCTTGGAGCCTGAGGGTCTCCTGCATGTATAAGGCCAAGCATCTCTGGTCGATATATCTAAAGAAGCCAATGAGGGTCTAAGTCCCCCTGAGGCAATGAAACCTCCCCCTAATTTCATAGTAGATGGGGTGGTGGAAGATAAAGTCCTCCTCAATCTTAGTCTCTTGTAGATGGAATAGCTAGCAGATCATGTCTCATTGATCAATCTAGTGGTTGGTTTCTACTCGAAGTCTATGGGAAACCACTCTGAACTCGTCTAAGGGAATGCAAATACTATGCACCCAATGGCAGAGTCTATATTGTGGTCGGAAAATGATCCACCTCTAAGCTCCATGAAGTGCTCAACATAGAATGCCATATTTGGGTGTAAACACCTTGAGGTTTAACCCAAGTGATTGGGTGAAATTGCCTATAAATGTCATCTTTGATGATCTTGTTCAACCTCTTGTCTAGTAGGTAGAAGGTGGCTAGGTGCTTCCAAGGAATATTTGAACGGAGGGAGATAGTCCATTTGAATACCCACAGACTCTAAATGATTTGAAACCCCCGCAAACCAACCTCATGCTCGGACCAAAGGGATATAGAGGGAAATGGTATTTGAAGAGAAATAGGCCAAGTACGGGTACCAATCTCGCCCCTTCACTAAGTCAATGAATCTCTAGATGTGATGTAGAAAATATACTATTTTGAACATTGTCTCAAGTTAGAAGGGTTGGGCCCCAAAATTTGCTAGGATGTTGTGCCGAGGGACTTTCTACTTGCATCTAATGATGTATTGAAGGAGAAGGATATGGACTCTCTTAACTGAGGCCCAATCATACTCAAGTAAAGAAGGCCCCCAAATCTCTAAGACAGAGAAAAATGGGTCGGATAAGGGATTCAATGACTTACATCTTGGATGAGATATCATGAAAATAATGTTGGAAGCACTATCTCTTGAGAAGGGCTAAGGATAAATATCCCTTATTGATCTGAGGCTAGAGGGATGATCACAAAATGAAGTGGGGTCTCGAGAATTTCACCCCTAGGTATGTGTAGGTGTTGGTGATCTCGATCTCCTCCCCTAGATTGAAGAAGAAATGAAGGTTTGAGGTCGTCTTCAATCCACTGAATATCATAACCTTGGTTTTAGACAGGTTGATCGTTAACTTCGAATGTCACAGAAGAGAGCTAAGGCATCCAACTATCTCTGTAACCCCTCTGGAGATGATGATAAGAGGACCACATAATCAACACAAAGCTTGATGGATATTGAAACCTGGTGGAGGAGGCACCCATAACTATCCTAGATATGATCATGAAGAAAGGCATCCAAATCATAAATGTAAATCCCAATCAAGGTGGGGGAAAAGGGGAAACCCCATTTAACCCCAATGGTATTCCTAATGAAATCAGACATCCCGTGAACTATGCGGAGATGACCACATACCAACTGATATAGGCGCATGATGGTAGTCAATAGGGTTTGGGAAATTCCAATGTATATGAGCCTATGTAACATGGCTTCTCTCAAGAGAGTGTCAAAATATTTCTGAAAATCTACAAAGCAACAATATAATTTCAAAGAATGATGTCATACCTCCTTAATGATGGATCAGAGGGTAAATATGTGATCAATGGTATAATGAGTAGGTTGGAATCATGTTGGTCCCGTAGCTTTAGGGGATATATGATCAATATCCTTAGAGAGATTCATATGGAGAATCGTGGCATAGAGCTTCGAGAGTGTGTGGCCCACCATCATAGTCTTGTAGTTGTTGGGATCTAAACTAGGGCCCAATTTGTGTATCGAATGAATGATGTGATGTGATCATGCCAATGGAAAACATGTATAGACTACATGGTTGAATAGATCAACCAAGTGTGGAACCAGATCACAGAGACCGTGCTTAAAGAACTCTACCTAGAAACCCTCCTCATCTGCTAATTTGTTGTTTCTCATCACCAAAATGGCCTCCCTGATGTCATTGTCTGAGAATAGGAAGCATGAAGAAGGTGGAGAGGTAACCTGAATCTGGGGCTTCCAAGGAATATCACAGAGTGTGTATATGTGAAAGAATAGGGATCCAAGGTTGAGGTCATATGGGAGGGGAGAGTGGTGAGGAAGGACAATGCAGTAGAAGTGTTTGGGGCAGTGAATAAGGGAAGTACACCAGTCTCGTATCCTCTAAGAAACAAAGATGATTTTCTTCTGGAAGAGGAGATGATGATAGGAATATTTGAGGTTGGGGTAGGAGGATTGAA
Organism: Picea mariana; assembly: GCA_032191745.1. NCBI lineage: Eukaryota > Viridiplantae > Streptophyta > Pinopsida > Pinales > Pinaceae > Picea > Picea mariana. The sequence goes on from JASDQU010012804.1 coordinate 58,107, forward strand.
CATCGGTGAATGTGTGTCGAAGCTAGAACTGGAGATCCTTACATTCCTAGTCATACCATCGGTTCATAGGGCAAGAGTTGTTTTTTTGGGAAGTGGAAGTGGGTTTGGTGGAGTGAAGGTAGTATTTGAGTGATGTTTCCCAAATTATGGATGAGAGGCAAGTGTACTTGGTAGATGTATAATCAAGTAAGGAGAACTAGGTCTTAGATGGGAGAATTTGGCTGAGGTGGGTAAAAAAGGTGTATGGGTCCCCTTCATCGAATTGTAAGGTGTTTGGTGAGAGTCACCAGAGTATGAAGATAGTTTCTGGTAATTGAAACGATTGTTGACCAACGCCTCTGTTTTAAGGATTGTAAACCTAGAAAAAGACTTCTTGGTTTGCACAAATGCTTGCAAGGAGGGACTCAGTGGATTTCTCATGCAATAAGAAAAAGTGGTTTGTTATGAATCACAAAAGCTGAATGAACATGAGAAAAATTATTCTACTCATGACCTATAACTTGCCGTAATTATACATGCGTTGAAGATGTGGAGACATTACATACTCGGGAGGATATTTATCCGCATGACTGACCATTGTGGTATGAAGTATTTTTTTGACCAACCAAGGTTGAATGCTAGATAGGATAGGTAGATTACATTGGTCAATGAGTTTGACTTCAAAATCAAGCATATAAAAGGTGTTGGATGCATACCTAGTTAGGAGGAAAGGCTATTTTTTGGAAGAGAAGCATGAAAGGAAGAAAGGATAGCTAGAAGGAAAAACAATACGTGTGAGGGAAGCAGGAGAGGCACACATGAAAGGAATACCTAACAACGCTAGGGTTAGGGTTTTTTCAATGTATTGTAATGGTTGATGAACCAAGAATATCAATAGGTAGTACTTAGAGGAATAAAGGGACCGAGCGAGAGAGAGAGAATAAAGAGAGGACGAGAGTAGAGAATGAATGGCATACAATGGTAAGAAATGTACTACTCAGTAAGCTGGTGAGCTAGGGAAGCAGGGAGTGACTCGATCCTAAGGGTTAGATTGCAGGTTGAGGATCCTGGTGTGATCTAGTCAACCTCACAGGGATTGAGGAGCCTGTTGAAGAGAGTAAGATATAAGATTGTAAACAGACGCGATGTGACATATTACTAACCCATAATAAAGATATTGAGAGCCAGATATTTGTGGAAGTAGCCCAAGAGGGGGTGAAACACGGTAACACATGTGTTGTGTGAATGAATGTATGTGTCATTATTGTTGTTAAGTGGTGAATGTTAGATGAATGAATTAACTAGTTAACTCTGGTATTCCACATGCATGCATAGAATGACTGCTATAATAAGATGTTAAACTGAATACATAAATATTGCAAGATACAACCGCAGATCTCCACTCATTCCCAGGTTGCAAGTATCTGAGTATTGTAGCCACCCATAGAGCTATCTCAGGTGAGAATGCATAGTACACCATATGTGCTGCGTTGCCTTCTGGTATACCAGAGGGGTCGATAGTTTTAGAGGGATTTTGTTGGGATCTTATCAAATATGAACCAGGGTCAATTTATGACAATAAGGTAGGATCATGATAACCGATAAGAATCCTAAGTAAAAGAGTAGAAAAACAAAAAATGGTTCCGTTGCCGGTTGGTTGGAACAAGATGGGATTGAGCATATTAGATTTACGGAAGACGCATCAAAAGAATGCCAGATCGGACGATAAGACATTGAGAGAATGAGAATCTAAAAGGGGATGTTAAGACCGTGGAATCCAACGAAGGAAGAGATAGAGAGATGATTGAAAACAAAGGAACATGAGTTTGCATAGAAATATAACAGAAACCTGAAGTTGACACTGCGCAAATATCTGGACAAGTACGTATTCAACGACTTGTATGAAGTATTTTTCTGTGAGTTCCCACATGTATTACAGGAGTGGATACAAATTTTGAAAGAAAACCATCCTACAAATAGGATTAGATAGCTAGAGTGGAATCCTGTAGAGATCGCACAATTACAACGAGTTGATAATAAATTTACGCGTGCAGTAGATTTCTAGTTAGACAACATTGTTGCAGGATTTATCACATAATTTGCAGTAGAAACAACAAAGTCTTACAACGCAACAGAACAAGAGTTCTTGAAGGGACCTTGAGGTAGGTATATTAGATCGTTATATACTTCTACTAAGATATTTCTATATAACAAAGGTTTAATGACAATGGCATAAAAAAACTAAACTTCCCTGTGTGCATGGGGGAAGGGGGGAATCATTGACAGGAGAAATGGAAGGGGAAATGGATAAAGGAAAGAAGGAGAAGGCATTGGATCCAATCATGATTGATGAAGATCAAATCAAGAGGATCATGGAAATAGCTGGAAGAATGCGCAGTGGATTACCCTACAAATATAAGGTGAACACCAAGAAGAGAGATGTAGCCGTGAGGGAGTGGTTGGCAAGTGATGAAGAAGAGGTAGAGGATCTCCGGGTTGTGGAGAAGATTGAGGAAATCCTGCACATGACATATGAGAGGCAGATGAGAGGTCCAAGAGAGGGAATGGAAAGCAAAACTCCTATCCATATCAGTGTCAGTGTGGAACCCATAAACCCATGTGCAACTAGTACACCAAGAAGAACACCACCATTTAGACAACCGAATTTCTGGAGAAGGAAGACAACATAAAGTACATCTACACAAGGAAAAAAACTGGGGGAGCCAGTTCAGGAAGCATTATTCAGGTATATAGACCATGCAGAGGTAGTATTTCAACATTCAATATGATAGGACATGATCCCACCATCATATTACCAGAATTCAAAGGAGAGGCGTCGAAGGACCCTTAGAAGCACTTGTTTATTTGTGAAAAGATCTGGGAAGCAAAACCGATCATAGATGAGGATACTAAACTTGCATAGTTAGCTATCATGCACTTGATTGGTACATGGGTTTAGCTGCAAACAGTCCGCTAGGAACAACGAAAATGATTGGAGATATAAAAAAGCTATTGATAAATGAATTCCAGAAGCCTAGTTCAGAGGATCAATACATGAATGAGATGATAGAGATTAGACAGAAACTAGGAGAATATGTATGGGATATTGACCAGAGATTCAAATGATTGAAGGGAAATCTAAAGTATGTCATGAAAGATATGCAACATAGGCATCTGTTCGTCAATTCACTTCTACCACACTTGAAATACCCTTTGCGACAACAAAAGTTTCAAACATAGGTAGAGGCTCTACAAGCATCCCTACAACTGGAAGAGAACCAATACCAGAAGACAGATCCATCCATAGAGGAGTTGAAGGAGGATCTGAAGAACTTAACATCCCATCTAAACCAGAAGAAAGGTAAGGAAAAAAGAAAAGCCGTTTGGTGTACCACATGTAGGACATAAGGATACCATAAGAACGAATGTCCAACATTCACGCAGTACATGGTAGAAAGAATTCCAAACCCATTACCAACAAGAGGACTATGGTGTGAGATCTATAAGAAGCAGGGGCCTGATCCATATCACTACCCAATGATGCAGAAGTACCAGACAATACCTAAGAGCTCATATTGCAACTTTTGCAAGTCAGTAGGCCATGATGACAACGATTGTAGGACCATGGACCTGATGAGGGAAATAACATCATATGCTTATAGGGTGCAGGTAGAAATGATGATTGGGGAAGATGCACCATAGTTTAACCAAGTACGAGCCTAGTATAACTCTGCATAGTTGCAGTACAATGCCGCACAACCACATTATAATCCTATGCAATATAACCGAGCGCCCCATTACAATGCACCACGAGGAGATCGAGCTGGATACAAAACTGGAGGAAGAGGAAGAGGAGGCTTTGGAAGAGGCAGAGGACTAGTGGTATGCAAAAAATGTCAACAACTAGGACACTATGCAAGAGAATGTTCACTTCCACCTGCGACATGTATGTACTGTCGTGCATCAGATCATGACACAAAATAATTCCATACACTATTAGGGAAGATCTAGAAAAAGAGAAATCATAACAATCATAATGTTTAGTGGACTTCGAAAGAAGTAAGGGATGAAAAAATAAATATCAACATAGTTATGTGGGGAGGAGTTAAGACAGGAAACGACACAGTAAGACAAGATCCAACACAACACCAATGGGTGAAGAAGAATTCCGAACCAAAGAAGCAGTTTGCTGCGCAGAAAGAAAAGGAGATATTCAAGCAGGGCATATAAGAATTCATGAATCCAACCATTGCATCAACATCAACAGGGCAACATAATAAGGAAGTACCAACATACGATATTCCTCCATCACTGGATCACACCAAAGAAGCACAACCCCTGTGACAAGTAAACACGATTAAGGTTTTTTTTAAATCCTGTGTTAAACTACTAAACGATCCATAATCTATTGAGATGTTACAAAATATGCTAGAAAGATGTAGCACAAAGGTAGAAGAAAAGATAGAACAAAAAACAATTAATCATCTGCATACAAGGAGGAGAACAAGCAAAGAATTCAGAATGAACACCAACATTGGAGATTTCAACATGGAATATATTATACTGGATTTAGGATCCGAAGTAAATGTGCTACCCAAGAAGACATGGAAATGTATGGGAGAACCCAAATTAGGCTTTTCACTTTTTCAACTGAAACTAGCAAACCAACATTGAGTTATACCAATTGGAAGACTAAAAAGGGTAACATTATATCTAGATGGAGTGCGCACTAAAGCCGATTTCGAAGTATTAGAGATAGTGGATGGCACAAAACCTTATCCAGCATTGGTTGGCTTGGATCGAGCGTTTGAAAATCAATCCATAATCAACTTAAAGACAAGGAAGATGACATTCAAGTCAGGAGAATACAGAGTCATTGCGCCATTGGATCCATTAGAAGGGGAAAGGTTTGTAGAACCCACTTTCTTAGACTTGGAGGAAATTAACTAGCTGTATAGAAAAACCATGTGAGAAGAAGATTATGTTAACCCAACTGCATATGGGGTACTTAGTTGGAGAAGCATCACCTCATGCACATAAGACTCATATACGAGATTAGAGAATTGGTAGTAGAGGTTACATGAAGTCTCCACAAGAAGATGCACACGAATAGACCACACAATAAGATGGGTATGTACAAAGATAAGAGAACCTCCCAGGTTGCATGGGGTGAATGAATTAGAAGAATTCTTAACACGATACGAATATGAAGTCTTAGAAAATCATAGGATTTTATCCCTAGACAAGACAACACCTGCAAGATGGTGGTGTGCACACAAAGACACAGTTAAGGAATGGTACCAATGTAAGCAGTCACTGTGCATCATGTTTGGCGTAGAACAAGGAAGCAACCAACTGCAGAAATATCATGAACATGGGGCACCAAAAAAACACTTGGAGAAGTGCAGAACATTATGGAAGATGACACCACCAGAGGAATGGCCTCATCATTTTGTTCACACATTAGAAGGGATTCTAGCAAACTGGTATACAAACTAGGAATTGCGTAGAGGAACTTCAAACTAGACATTATTACAACATAACTTTATAGTCACTTTCTCATTTGAGCATGAGAACCCCTAACATAGAATCAACAGTTAAACAAATAAGAGGGGTGATATTTGATGCAAGAGCATCTCTCCACGTCAGCCATCCAGCTAGCCAACCACGTCGAGCACACGCATTCAAAGCTGAAGAGAGAGGCGCAACCTCATTTAAAATTTGAATTGAATGTAATTAAATGTTGTAGGTTGGTGAGCCATAGAGCCGTGCCTTTGTGCAGGCATTAGGTAGATCAGCCATTAATGTTTGTAAGGCTGAGATCTAGATCTGATAGCGGACTAGATAGCCATTCAATGCAATTGAATAGGGTAGGTAGGTTGGAGGGAAGCGCTCGAAGAGCCCCCTCAGGTAAAAGAGATTTCACATCTCATTTTGTAAAGGGGGAGTTGTAGTTGAAAGTTGGGATAGGAGATAATCTGCGAGTAGAGAGCAGAAGGGAAGAGCCAAGACCTTGTTACAGGCCATGCTCAGAAACACCTTGTATAAACAGGCATTTGTTATTTTAATATAAATAGAAGCAATTTTTCCTGCATGTATTTCTATGTTATGTGGATGTCTGTGAGTGTTCTTTATGTATGATGTAAAGGTATGCTGTAGGTTCACATTTGCAAGAGTGTGTTTGATTTCAGGTGAAGGTCTTTGAGGCTTCATACCAGGAGGGTGTGATAGAACGCTGCAGGTTCTGACAGCCGTGCCCAGAGGTTGCACTTCTGAATTTTGTGGGTTCAGACAAAGACGTGCTACGGCACAAGAACTGGAATCAAAAACTCAGGGAAGACCTCAAGGTTGCTGAACACCTTGGAGGCAAGGCTGTGTAGGAGAAGACACAATTGTAGACAGAAGCTCTGAGGAGTTCTGTGAAGCTCTTCCAAGTGGGCATGAGCATATGCACAGTGGTGCATTGGGAAGAACTCTGCTGTAAGTTTAGAAGAATCAGGATCACTGAGGATTCTGTGAAGCTTTGCCAGGTGGGCATTGAGCAGGTGCAAGGAATGCATAGAAGTGGATAGAACTGCTGAACGTTCTGTGAAAAGATACTCTTCCATGTGGACATTGAGTAGGTGTGCAGATAGGCACAGAGAAGGGAAGAGAACTCTTTGAGTTCTATAATTGAAGGAAGAATCCACTGAGGGATCTTCACAGGGTTACTGAACACCCTGCAGACTTAGTAAGAAGTTGCTTGAGCAGAAGGATAGCCAAGAGGGCATCCATATTTCTCCATCTGCAGGAGAAAGGAAGAAGGATAAAATCCCTTAGGGGTCTGAGTGTGTGAGAAGCTCAGGAGAGATAGAACTGTGTGTGCGTAAGGACCCTGCAGAGGCACAGGAGTTGAAGAATCCTTCGAGGATTCGAAAGGAGCAAATCTCAGGAGGAACAACGTCGAGGAGAATGCAGGCGAGAACTCAGGTATAGGAGCTCGCAGAGAAGAAAGGCAAAGGTCAAGTCCTTTGGGAACTTGGAATTCTTCCAAGTGCAGGAAGAAAGCGCCAATGCTCGGGAGGAGCAGCATTGGCCATTGGATCAGCTGAAGAAATCTGGACCGTTGAATATTTCACGTCCAGGAGAGAATAGGAGCAGTCTATAGAAGGGGGAGATCGTGAGCCGTTGGATCTCATTCAGAAATCCAGTCAGCCGTCAGATCGGACATGAGGTGCACGGGGTTTAACCCTTCTCATGCCAGGCAGAAGTCCCGACAACCATCGGGATATCGACGTTCGTGAAATCGGGAGTCATGAGGACAAGAGACTGGGAGTTTCTATAGAAAAAGTCCCAGGAATGATCTTGACCGTCCGTTTGTGGAGACACGTGGCGGAGATCCAGACTATCGGGGGAAGTCCCGACAGGAGAGTCGTCGATCAGGAAATCACGAGTCGGAAAATCGGGAATCCTGTGGACAAGTAGTCCTTACAATTCGGAATCACGAAGTCCGAAGTCACGACAAGGAGGAAATCTCCATCGTGGGGCCATAGGAGTCGACAAGTAGACAGGTGGCACATTGCATGTTGAGATTTTGTGAGTAGAAGGGTTGAGAACTTGGTGTCAAGGGTTGCGAAGCGCGAGGACACGAGAAGCGGCGAAGCGACGAGAAGACCATGAGCCATCCATCTGAGGAGGACAGGTGGTAGAGATCAAGAGATCTCGCGAATTCGGAAGTTCGCAAGGTGAGAGGCCAAACATTGGGTACTCCAAGTCGCGAAGACGTGAGAAGCGAGGAAGAAGGTTAGCCGTTGGATCTGGGTCGTATGAGGACCGTTGGATCGGGAACCCCATCGTCGGTCGCACATTCAGGGGTTTGGAGGTTGAGAGGGGTCACTTTCGACATCAGAAGTCACGAAGTGCCAAGAGCGGAGGCTCGTGTGGACACGTGGCAGAGCCATAAGGTGAGGCCCACGTGGTTGACGGGGGGACACGCGTTGCCTGGAGAAAGGAGTCAACACTCCGTTGAATTCTCACATCTCAGGGATTCGCGGGATAAGAGTGTGAAGACTCGACGCTTCAACCTGCGAGGTTGAGAGTAGCGAAAAGCATCAAGGGAGGAGTCAACCCGGCGTTGACCTATCACGTCTCGGGAAATCGCAATAGGAGGGCATGAGAGTTCAACTCACGAACTCACGAAGGTGCGATTTGCGAGAGGCGCTGATACTTAAGCCCTAGCCTATGGTTGTATGTCGGGAGGGCGCTGACAAGGAAAGGAGCCATAACCATATCGCCGGTTCGGGTATGCAAGATTGGAAAGGAAGAGTCGGAAGCTTCGACTCACGAACTCGTGAGATTTAGTCCGATCTCCCGATTGCAAAGAGGATATCCCGTGGAGAGTTTGCTGTGGGTACGGATTTCCCGATAGGGAAATAGAAGAGCCTTAGTGTTCTTCGGGCCAGTAGAGAAGAGAAGATCCTATCAGCGGACGTGCTTGCGAGCGCGCCTGCATCAATATTCATTAAAGAACCAAAATTTGAACTCATTATAGAAGAACAATAGTAGAACAAACAGATAGTAAGAACTACTGTCATGCTACCATATGTAGGAAGAAGCACCAGATGAAGACGACCCGTGAAACATTCAGATTGTGAAAGTTGAAGGTGAAAGAGAAGTGGAAGGTCCACCTCCAGAATCAAAAGTATTTTCTGTTCCGATCAAGGTGAAGAAAGTCAACATTGGGACAATTGAGAATCCCAAAATGGTCAGCATTGGAGACTATTGGGATGAGAAAACAATGGAAAGAATAACCGAGTTACTGCGCGAGTACAACGACCTGTTCCCAACAACGTTCACATAAATGAAAGGTGTAGCAGAAGAGCTAGGTGAAATGAAGATACCTCTCAGATATGAGGAAAGCCTGATAAGACAGAGACCATATAGACTAAACCCAATATAGAAACAAAAAGTGAAGGCAAAAATTGACAGGATGTTGGAAGCTGGAATCATAGAACCTGTAGAGGAATTTGAATGGATAATCCCTATGGTAGTTCGTGAGAAAAATAAGGGAGGGATAAGGATATGTGTCAACCTAAGGAAGTTGAATGATGCATGCCTACATGACTCGTTCCCTACTCCTTTCACAGATGAGGTGTTGGAAAACGTAGGAGGACATGAAGCTTTCTCATTCACTGACAGATTCTAAGGATACCATCAGACCAAGATAGCCCCAAAAGATAGATACAATACCACTTTTTACACAGAATGGGGATCCTACCAGTACACAATCATGCTGTTTGGATTGAAGAATGAACCAACAATATTTTCTAGAGTAGTCATAGCTGCATTCAAAGAATTCATCCACCAGTTTCTAGAGGTATATCTCGATGATTGGACAATATATAGTCTTTTGAAAGACCATGTAGGGGTGTTGAGTTTGATTTTATAAATATGCAAGCAATGTCAGATATAGTTAAACATCAAGAAGTGCATCTTCGGAACACTATTGGGTCATATAGTATGCAAACAAGGCTTGCTAGTAGATCCTGCCAAGATTGTAGTAATTGTTAATCTACCACCACCAAAATTAGTATGTCAGTTAAGAGAAACATTGGGACACAAATGATACTATAGGAAATTTATAAAAGGGTATGCATAGATCACTGCGCCAATGGAGAAATTGTTAAGAAAAGACAACAAATTTCAATGGAATGAGGACTGACAGTGAGGATTGGACACCCTAAAAGAGAAGATGGTAACCACACCAATACTAGTATTCCCAGATTGGGAAAAGACATTCCATGTGCATGTAGATGCATCAGCCATAACACTTGGAGCTATTCTGGCGTAGCCAATAGCAAAAGAATTGGACCATCCTATAGCATTTGCTAGCAGAAAACTGTTAGAATCGGAGAAGAATTACAATACCACAGAGAGAGAAGGCTTAGCTATGGTCTATGCGCTTCAGAATTTCAAACATTACTTATTGGGAAAACATTTCAATATTTTTACAGACCATTCAACTCTCAAATACCTCTTCGAAAATCCAGTGTTGGGGGGGAGAATTTTTAGAATGTTATTGATGTTCCAGGAATTTGACTTCGAAGTGATAGTCAAACCAGGGAAGTTGAATGTAGGACCTGATCACCTATCAAGGATCACTAATGGAGAGGAACCTACGAATCTAGAGGACACATTTCCCGATGCACAATCATTTTTAGTCCAAGTAGCTAATGAATATTTTTCATACATCGTTCAATACTTGAGTACAAGGACTACACCACAAGAATGCAACACTACGCAGAAGAAAAATCTGGTAGTTAGGGCTGCAGACTATCAATTGATTGCATGACACTTATACACTATGGGTGCAAAAAATATCTTGAGAAGATGTGTACTAGAACATGAAAGACCTAGGATTTTAGCAGAATCCCATGAGGGAATAGAAGGAGGACATTATGCTGGAAAAGATACTGCACATAAGGTATTGCGTGTAGGAAAATGGTGGCCGACTGTTCACAGAGACTCAAAGGACTACTGCTAGAGATGTGATGTATGCCAGAGGGTTGGTAAATCAAATAGACAGGACGGGATGCCCCTGATACCACAAGTAACCTTGTAGGTATTCGAAAAATGGGAAACAGATTTTGTGGGACCAATTAACCCACCATCAAAAAGGTCAGGAGCGAGGTATATTATTATTGTGACAGAGTACTTAACAAGATGGGCAGAAGCAACACCAGTAAGAGATTGTAGCGCAGAGACAACAAAATACTTCTTATTTGAGAAAGTGATCACTAGATTTGGATGCCCAAGGATTTGATGAGTGATCAAGGCACTCACTTCATTAACAACACTATTAAGGCAATGACTGAGGAGTTTGAAATTTATCATCAAAAGAGTAAACCATGCCATCCTCAAGAAAATGGAAAAGTGGAATCCTTTAATAAGATCCTCGAAAATGCACTGACAAAGATATACAATGTTAATAGGGACAATTGAGAATTGAAGATATCAGCAGTACTGTGGGAATACAAGACCACACACAAAAAATTGACAGGGAATACACCATTCAGAATGGTGTATGGACAAGAAGTAGTGGTGCCATTAGAGTTTTTGGTACCTAGTCTGTGTGTAGCAGAAATTACAAACATGACATAGAGAGGCACAGTAAAAGAAAGGCTAAGTCAATTGATGATCATGGAAGAAGATAGGATTCTAGCAGGGTTTCACCAAGAAGTACAGAAAGCAAGGGACAAATCTTGGCATGATAGACATATCAAGAGGAAAAATTTCAAGGAGGGAGACCTAGTCTTGGTGTACAACAATAAATCTCTTCAACACCCAGGAAAACTCATAATGCATTAGTTGGGACCATATGAAGTAAAGACCGTCACAGATGGGGGAGATATATAGTTGAAGGATTTAAGAAGAACAAAACTCAGAGGAATGATCAATGGGAGTCGATTGAAGCTGTATTGGGACAACCGACCTCCTAACACTTAAAAAAAACAAAAAACAAAAAACAAAAAACAAAAAACAAAGGAATATGCACAGTAACAGAGGGGTTATTGCACCAGACATCAAAAGACAACAACCGATGAAAGGAGACATAGCACGCTGAAAAGAAAAGGTCCACGTTCACTGGACAAACAACATCACGTGCACTCAGAAATGTTAGTGAGACGGAGAAAGGACCAATGGTCAGAAAAAGGCAGAAATTGCGGAAATGACGGTTACAACAAAGAGGCTCCAACTGACGACGTCTATCAAAATTGAATGAAAATAATGATTGATGGGACATCGCATTAATTGTGTCAACTGGCAGTGTCAATGGAATTCAATGGCAGGTACGCGGTAAGCACTAGTTCTTTCAAAACACAGCTTGGGTAACTTCTCTGAGAAGTTTCACACAATTTCTATATAAGGAAAACATGAGGGTAACAAAAGGGTTATTGTGAAATTGATCAAAGAATAGAGAGACAGAGTATACAAAGCAAAGATCGATTTTGCAGGAGTTACAGAACGAACTAAGCTCAGTGGAGACCATTTTAACCACCATGGCACCACCCAAGCTAGGAGCGCCAAGCCAAGCTTCCATACGACCTTGAAGCAACCTTAGAGCACCTCAACATCTACAGGGAAGCGAACATGAACCACCAGGGACTACTGAATTCCTCAAATTGGATGAAATTACTTCTCCCAATATGGAACCAGGGAGCCCCACACCCGTGGTGGAGGAAACCCAACAAACAATCGCAGTGGGAATGGATATCGATATACCATAAGTGGGACAGAGCTAGTAGGCCAAGGACATAGAAAATCCTTTGCGCCATGAAAACTCTGAAGAATCCCTGAGGGTTAATGGGACGGTCCCAAACCAGACAAAAGTGGTTGTACCATGAAGGTCACACACAACAGTGCTAGAGCAGCAACAAGAGGGCATAGTAGAAGATGTCATCGACCGACCAGAGGTGTATACAGAGGAGAGAACAATGGAGGCTAGAACCTTGATTTAACCACCACAATGGAAGGACAAGCAACTAGTAGCAATATCACCGCGCGTGCAGGCTACAACAACCATAGTCTTACCATGCATTCCAGAAGGGGTGTGTATCGCGGCTAACCTGTTAGGCCGTGTGGAAAAAAAACAGTACTCGGATCACGATGTGACCGACATGGACAAGTTTCCTGAGTTTGAAAATAAATTTTACCTAGATACCATGGGTATAGGACCCTTCGGCAAGCCAATTGTACAACCAAAACAGTGGGAAAACGGACTGGCCAACACCAGCATTCTAAACCTGTTGGATATCCCACACTTTGGAAGGGGCTGTGACATAAATAATTGCGTCAAGCAGCTGATGGTAGTTACCCAAAGAGGATACCTATGGGTGGAAGAGCCCATCTCGATATATGTAGAACTCATTTCATTTATTATAGGGCTTCCACCTCGGGGAGAGAGCCTCATGTAGTTCCTCGATGACAAGAAAAAGGAGAAGGCGTTGGATGAGGAAATGAAGAAGACATATGGCACAGAAAGAGGGTCACGTAGAATAATCATCAAGCACATCAATGATGCATCAACAAGGATGGCCACCAAACTCATGGCGTGCAAGTTGCTCAGGAAGTGCCGCAAGGAGGAAGTCCCTGTCGGGGTCATCATAGCTGCAACACAGTGTGCGGAGGGTGCTATACTTAGCTAGGCCCCGTACTTGTTAAATATGTTCCTTGAACACTGCAAGGATGCACAAGACCTGGGGACATAGTTCCACTACTCCTGGCTACTCATCCTGATCTCCTTGGTCATATGGAGGGAGCCTAAATATACATACTTTTGTGAGAAATCCACTCATTTCTGCGCAACACAATACCTATCATTGGGGAGCACTTCATACCCCCCCCAAAAAAAGTGCAAATGTAGGAATGTTCGTAGGGTACTAAAACGACCTACATGAAAGCCTTGCCAACACTTGGCGGATTACGCCAGAAGTGGTCGCACAATATCGGGGCATAGACAACTTTAAAGTGACCAAGCATACAATATGGATCCAAGCATGAAAGAATGTCGAGAAGGAATGGCTACAAGTATGATACTACGTCAAAGAAAAGGACGTAGAGATGGCCATCAAGGATTGGCAAGATGATTGGAGAGTCCCAGTTCTGATTCAAGAGATGTCCAAAAATAAGGAGGTTGATGCAGGGAAAGAAAATACACATGCATGAGACAAAACGATGCCCAATATGTCAAATCCAGGTCATAAGCTGACACAACAAAAGAAAGGGGTGCACCAAAGAAAGGTACCCAGGCGGGAAAAAAGGATACCACCCAGGCATCGCAGGAACAGGAAAAAGAGACTGAGACAACACATGGGACCACATCAAATGCCACCCAATAGGAACAAGGCTAGACCAAGAGGTCAATCATACACAATGGGGGTGTGCAAGAGAAGGCTAGGGCACACAAAATGCCACCAGAATATACAATCACTGAGGACGATGTGGACCTCGTCGCTGAAAAAATCCATGATCGGGCAGTTGAGGACTTTGAGGATGCCTAACACCAAAGGAACCGGATCAAGGATGATCTGGCTGACATGAGACAACTCCAAGAGAAGATCTGAGAAACACATAGAGCAGATAGAGGAATAGAGTCAGTCCCCGTAGGATTACAAGCAGGAGCCAAGGTTGTGATGAGTGAGCAGGATATGATCTAGACGATAGCACATACAAGATTGACTTTTCACATTACACCCAACATGGTTCTCATGGATGAAATTGTAGGCCAGACACCATTGAAAGATCCAGCACAAATACAGTTGGTAATGGGGAAGATACCAACCAAGGCGTTATATAAACTACAAGTCAATGTCGTGCAGGAGGTACAGTTGCGCACACGCATAGACGTAACATAGCTACAACAAAAGAAGGAAAACATAGAAGAGTTGGAGTTGGTGCTCGAGAAGGTCAAGCTCAAGACCAAAGACGAGAAATATAGCATGGATAGGCTCGAGAAAATATTTTTTGTAGCCTCTTATATAATTCCAAAGAGTGTGCAAATGGAAGAGGCCACAACAACACAAAAAATTCATCAGATTGTTCAAAAAATTGATCAATACAGGTAGGAGATCGAGAATCTCCGGGAACAAATCATCCCCACCACTCCCTCAGAGGTTAAGGAACACAGGAAGCAGTAAACAGTAGGGTATATGGAGGAAATGGAATGACAAGTCAACACAACTATCGACTTATTTGATTGAGCAACACAACTATGGACAAAGTTGGAGGAGGATCAACAGGTCTAGCAGTGGGACCAGAAAAAGGAAAAGATAAGGGAAACTATCTAGGACCTCAAGCAGAGGTAGAAGATGATGAATATCACTGAGTGCCTCAAAGGAGTACAAGATATAAATAAGCTGCAAGCAGAACTCATAGCCACGCAGAAACAGAAGAAGGATCGACAAGCTCAAATGGAACCTCTCTAAGAGCTAGCAACAGAGGTCATTGCGTAGGAAGAAGAGACAAAGAAGAACATGGCACAAATTCAGGCAGAGTGCACAGAGATGGTCAACGAGGAGATTACATCACAAGTATTGGATGCACTCAGAGAAAAGACCGCACAGGCTCAAACACAAGCAAGGGAGCTCACAGATAAGTTCTAGACTCTCGCAGGAGCTGTTGAAGAAGCGCACAAAGTTTAGGTGGTTTGAGACAAGCCACGTGTCAGTGTTGGGGGCCTGTTGGATACATACCTAGTCAGGAGGAAAGACTATTTTTGGGAAGAGAAGCATGAAAGGAGGTAAGGACAACTGGAAGGAAAAGCAACACATGTGAGGGAATAAGGTGAGGCATGCACTTAAGGAATACCTAATGATGCTTGGGTTATGGTTTTTGCAATGTATTGTAATGGATGATGAGCCAAGAATATAAATAGGTATTACTTAGAGGAAGAAAGGGGCCGAGCAAGAGAGAGAGAACAAATAGAGGACGAGATAAAAGAACGGATGGAAGAGAGTGGTAAGAACTTTACTACTCAATAATATGGTGAGCTAGGGAAGCAGGGAGCGACTTGATCTCGAGGGTTAGATCGCAGGTTGAGGATCCTGGTGTGATCTATTCAGCCTCACAAGGATTGAGGAGCCCGTTGAATAGAGTAAGATCTAAGATTGTAAACATGCGTGGCGTGACATATTACCGACCCATAATAAAGAGCTTGAGAGCCATATCTTTTTGGACGTAGCCCAGGAGGGGGTGAACGATGGTAACACCTGTGTTGTGTGAATGAATGTATGCGTCTTTATTGTTATTAAGTGGTGAATGTTAGATGAATGAATTAACTAGTTAACTCTGGTATTCCACATGCATGAATAAAATGACTGCTATAATCAGATGTTAAACTGAATAAATAAATATTACAAGGTACAATCGAAGATCTCCACTCATTCCCAAGTTTCATGCACCTGAGTATTTCATCCACCCATAGAGCTATCTCGGGTGAGACTGCACAGTACACCATATGTGCCGCGTTTCCTTCTGGTCTACCAGAGGGGCTGATAGTTTTAGAGGGATTTTGTTGGGATCTTATCAAATCTAAACCGGGTTCAATCTATGAAAATAAGGTAGGATCAGGATAACTGATAAGAATCCTAAGTAGAAGAGTAGAAAACCAACAAAAGGAAAAGATAACAAAGTAGCTGACGCACTCAGCTGAAGCGTTCAAAAAATACACTTAGCAACAACAAGTGTATGAGAGTCCACATTCAATAGAGGCTTAAGAACCTCTTATCGGAAGATGATTTCTTCAATCGAGTGAAGGAAAAGTTGCAACAAGAACCTAAGGAAAATAGGTATGAAGGATATCAGTTGAGGGATGATAACCTATTGATGTACAATAAGAGGGTATATGTGACTGATTCAACAGACCTGAGGCAATTGATTATGGACGAGTTCCATAGGAGGCCATACTTCGGTCATATTGGTTACCAAAAAATGGTGACAACAGTTAGGAAACTGTATTATTGTAAAGAGATGAAGCAAGAAATTGCTCGTTATATCTCAAAGTGTTTAGAGTGACAACAAGTGAAGGTCAAGCATCGACACCCTGTGGGACTATTGCAACCCATACATATACCAAAATGGAATGGGAAGTGTTTTCCATGGATTTTATCACGGTTTTTGCAAAGAGAGTCAAACAACATGATGTGATCATGGTTGTAGTGGATAAGTTGAGCAAGGAAGCTCATTTTATTCCCATAAGTCTACTTTTAAAGCCATAGACATTTCCAATGATTTCATGAAAGAGATATTCAAGTTGCACAATTTTCCTAAAACCATAATTTCAGACAGAGATACCAAGTTCACCTCAAATTTATGGCGAAGCATGTTTGTAGGTTTAAAGACACAACTAGAATTTAGTACGGCCTACCATCCTCAAACTGATGGTCAGACCAAAGGGATGAACAAAGGGCTAGAGGATATGCTATGAATGCATGTTATGCATAAAACCAAGCAGTGGGAAGAATATCTAACTTTGGTAGAATTTGCGTACAATAATGGTTATCAAGAATTATTGAAGATGAGCCCATTTAAGGCTCTGTATGGTAGGAAGTGTAGAGTTCCATTTGGTTGGGATAATCCAGTGGACAAAGTTACACTTGGACTTGAGTTACTAAAGGAAATGGAGCAAGCCATGGTTAAGATAAGGAAGAATCTAAAAATTTCCCAAGATAGACAGAAGATCTATGCTGATAGTAAGAGAACCCCCAGAGAGTTCAAAATAGGAGACCATGTGTATCTCTCGGTGAAACCCAAGAGAAGTTCCCCAAAAATGGGTATGTGTGCTAAGTTGGCTCCCTGATATTGCGAACCATTTGAAATCCTAGAGAGAATAGGACCAATAGCATACAAACTTGCTTTACAACCTATTATTAGAGAACATAATGTATTCCATGTGTCCTTGTTAAATACATATGTACATGATTCTAATCACATTATTGATTGGACTGTAATATAGGTGGAACTAGAGAGAGAATTCCATACAGAGCCCCAATGCATCTTGGACAGGAAGAAACAATGCTTCAGAGCCGAGCCACCACACAGGTCAAGGTGCAATGGAATCACTTTGGAGTTGATGAAGCTACATGGGAGTTGGAATATTCCATGAGATTGGCATACCCATTTTTGTTTACTGTATAATTGTAAAAAGCATGGTGTTTTAAACACCGAGGAAGGTATTTTATTAAGGGGGAGGAGAATGTAACACTTTATTTTCTCCCAAGACTGTAATTATGCAAAAACTTCATATTCTAACAATATGAGGCATGCAATTGTGTTTTGATTTAATATAAGCACCAAACTGCTGACTAAGAGGGAACAAACTTGATAAGTACTAGCCATGATACACCAGAGGAAATTGATGAAGTAGAGGACTGATGGGATGGTTGAGTGAAATTGAGATGATATGCATTAGTGAAGAAAATAGGAAGCTTTCACAACAATCTAATATCTGCTTACAAACATGATGATTTCACCCACCATCACACCAGACTGATGGAGGAGACTACATGGACATTAAAGAGAAGTTCATATTGGGTAGTAATGACTGCGATAGTTGGCCCATGCATATAAAGAATTCCCAATTTAATGAATGACGTGAGTGTACCACAAACCACCTCTTCAGATTGAAAAAGGATGAACTACAGGTTACATCTACAGAACACTACAAAGATACCAAGGGGATGGAGAAGAAGACCAGAGAAGGAAAAACACAACGTGCACATGATGCAAGCATATGGAAAAACTTAGATGCACAAAGAAGAGTAAAGAAAAAGGGGAGAGAGACCCTGGAAAACAAAGATGGTACCCAAGGGATGAAGAAGGCAATAAAAGACCAAGAAGAGAAAAGGCTCAAAGATGAGAAACAAATCACAGAAGCATGGATGAGTTGATTACGAAAGAGGATAATAACTTCCTATATGAAAATATGAACCTTGTTTGAGTTGCTGTTGATCACCTTGAACATAGATGACCTAGATTCTCGAATTGGAACAATATTGGGTTGCAACTTGGTGCTTACTGGAAAAAACCCGGCATTGGTAAGGGGAGGTTGCCAAGGGACTAATAAGCATAGAAGGGACTCCCTTTTTCATAAGAAATCCAGTTGATAAACCACTTGATAAACCTGTAGAGACCCAAATCTTAGTGGGAAGTGGAAAGTTCTTCTCTTTCAGAGGAAGAAGGACAATAACCTTCTAGGATCATCACATACTTGGAACCCTTTTGAGTCAATTTCCTTGGTGGTATCATGGCTTGGAACGAGGGTGGAATGTTGTAGGAATTGACTCTACAACAAGGCCTAAGGTTGGGAGGAAAGGCGTCCTCTCTCATTCAGTTGGACTGGATCATTTCCTTATCAGATAAGTATTCATCTATACTAGACTTACCATAAATAATTGATGTGAATGCTCATGAATAGAACAATTGTGTGTTAGTACATATGGATGTTTAAATCCAAGAGAATGTTTGTATACTTAACCTATGACTTGAATGTGGTAAGATGAGCTATTTTGTGATGTATACTAATGCTTGGTTAAATCATAAAAATGAATGAATACAAACTGTTGCTTCCTCAAATACCCTATATGTTCCCTGTGTGGAGAGCATGCAACTCATGCAAGGGATTAAACTTAAGTTTTATAGTTTGTAAAGGCTTCAGAATCATATTGATTCCTTGAAAGTAAAAAACCTATCTTTTACAGGACTCAAAAAATGGTTAAGTCCTTAGAGTGGATAGTTATGACTCTGTAAACCCTATGTTGGTTAGTGAGGAATCATAATCGTTGATATGAAGAGATCATGATCGTTGATTGGTGGACAGTTAGAGTCGCCATGTCGGAGAGATCCCTTGGACATTGTGGAAAGGACTCTTAAACAAACTTGTTGGAGTGATACCTTCGAAAGGAAATCTCATGTACCGTGAGAACAACTCCGAAGAAGAGATCTTGAAATCATGCCAGTGTGAATCGTAGATCTAGAAGTGGGAGGGATTAATTCCCAACCATTGGTCATTACGGGCATTACAGGTCCCACTAGTAAGTCAAAAGGGTGAGAGTGGATGGAGAGTGTAAGTGCGAAGATGTGTGTCGGTATTTGATTAGGTGAATGGATTGAGCACAAGTCTAGATGGCTCCACATTTTACGTTTTTGAAGTATGACTTCTACGGATTGGGACTAATCCACCAATGGCATAGGAGTGCGAGTCCCATAGAGGGAATATCTTGACCGTAGGTCGGTGAATGGAGAGACGACGTGATAGCAATCGATCTTCCATGAGTCTTGTCTAAGTCAATATAATACAGTTATAACGTCATGGCCGATGTGGCATGCCAACGAAGCTGCCAGAGTGAGTTTAGAGTGGCAGGTGTCACTTACCCATAAATGGATGAGTCGAGTGGGTTCAACTAGACGGGAGTACCTTAGGCCCTAAATCAATCTCAATCGTCTATCAGGAGATTGCGACTTACGCTTACGATCGTCCATCAAGGAGAAGGGGTATATTCCTTGATACCTTGATTTCAGAGTAGGGAAAATGGTCGAGTTTCTCTAGCTCTGAACAGATGGCATCGAAAGGGGAATATCCTTCAATACTATACCCGTCAGAGGTGAGTGTTCTAGCTCGGAACAAATTGCATTGAAAGGGAATATCCTTCGATACATACCTGTTGGAAATTTCTTGATGAGAAGAAAACAATGAAGCTGGAAGAGAGGGATTGAGATAGTTGAGAAAAGTGATAATTCTAATACCCCATCCCTTAAAAGGATACTTAGGGGTTGGGTGCGTTACACTCCCCGCACCTGCCACCTAGTGGGGCATTGGAAAATTTTCATATTATCTTGTGGTTGCACTATATAGTGGGGTATTGGAGAATTTTCATATTGCGTGGAACAAGATGCTGCAATAAATATTTTCCCTTTAGAATAGAAAAAATGGTAAAATTAAATTAATGCAGATATCATCTTGTAATGATCCCAATAAATCAATAATATCCAAACATACCATATTACAAGATCGTTAACTTTGAATTGCATAGATCTATATAAACACTTGATTTATTAATAATACAAAGGGATTTAAAAGAAAACCATATACAAATTCATTGGTTAAAAATTCTACAATTAAACATTTTCCTTAACAAAATATTTAAAAAGTATTTTGATTTGCTACAACTTATGAAACCATTGATAGTAAAATAAATTCATAGAAATTACTTGAAATTCTTTTTCTTTTATTGGAACTTTTCATCCTTAAGTTTAAGCAATCTCTTTTCGTCATGGTTTCCCAATAATGTTTTGTTTTAACTTCTCCTTCTTCCCACCAAAAGAATATTTTGCAAATGAATTAAAATTTAATATTGGACATTTTAAAATAATACACATTAATATAATATTAGATAAGAATCCTCTTGTTAGGAGAAAACCATAAAAGGAGGCACACTAACAAGAAGAAAACCATTAAGAGAACCCGTATAAGGAAAAAATGACAAGTAGGCTGTTGTATAAGCCATACAATTATGGGCTGGACAATTTTAATTGCAAGCCAATGTTGATGGTTTTCTCCCCAAAACCACTCACAAAATATGTTCAAAAGGGGAAAAAATGTTTAAATTGAACATAAAATTTTACGTGTGCGACATATCCAAGCATTTCATTTTTCAACTCAAAAAATTAGAAAATATTTTGTCCCTAATGAGTTCTAGTACTTGTACACTTGTGTCTTATGTTGTTCATTGGTGATCATGAAGATGACAACATCCTTGAAAATCAGTTCAGGCTAAAAGGTATTGAGGTAAATACCTAGACTTTAACAACTAAGGCTTATGGGAAAATCACCATCACCATATAAATGGGCTATGCATGCCTTTTTTACATGTTCCATCTCTTCCCACTCTCTTTGTAAGTGAGAATGAGATTGTAGATACCTTGTCAATGCCGATCAACAATTGACTCACAAAGAGTGAACATGTCACAAATAGGATTTTAACTTAGGGGGGGAGGATGAAGTACATGACATCCTACATGATTTCCGTGATGAACCATGTGAGGGTCACTTTACTACAAAGAGGACAACCCACAAAGTTATTCTAGCAAGATACAATTGGACAACACTTCATAAAGACATTGCAAAATATGTATCACACTATGATGAGTGCCAAAGGATGGGAAATTTTACACAAAGGGATGAAATACCACTACAAGTACAAGTATCAATGGAGCCTTTTGAAAATTGGGGATTATATTTTGTAGGGTGCATTATCCTCCAACCAAAGGAGCACACACCAGTTTGTGTAGACTGCTTGACAAAGTGGGCAGAAGTAAAATCAATGAAAAATGTTCAAGAAGAAAAGGTGGAAGAATTTATGTATGAGAATATATTTACAAGATTTGGAGTTCCTAGAGAGACAATAATAGATCAAGGATCTCAATTTACTTTCAATCTCCTTGAAAATATCATAGATCTATACAAGGTTCATTATAGGAAATTAGTTGCTTATCACCCCTTGGAAAATGGGAAAGTATAAGTTACAAACTTATAATTACATAATCTCGAACAAGATAGTAAAGTAGCATAAAAAATATTTGGAAAACAAGTTAATAGAAGTTGTA
Organism: Picea mariana; assembly: GCA_032191745.1. Taxonomy (NCBI): domain Eukaryota; kingdom Viridiplantae; phylum Streptophyta; class Pinopsida; order Pinales; family Pinaceae; genus Picea; species Picea mariana. Next base: position 80,226 of record JASDQU010012804.1, read on the forward strand.
TGGGAATATAACACTACATGGAAGACAATCATTGTTGGGTAGGTGTTATATTCTTTGCATGTGTTTGTGGGGGCGCATGGGGGGTGTGTGCCAGGAACTTTCCTAGGGGGGTCCTAGGGGGGGAAGGATTTGCCTCCCATGGTTACACCGATGGAGATCGGGGAAGCACCCAAAATTGTTTTTTGGGTGGTTTTTCCTATTTTAGAGTTTTTTTCTATTTTTATCAATTTTCTAAATTAATCCTGGATTAAGGGATTAGGGTTTTGGTAGATGTGAAATACCTAAAATATTGCATATATATTGTATTATGAATGGTGAAATTAATATAGTGAAGAGTTGAGAGGTGCGACACCAAGGAAGATCGGTTCTCGCCCGGTTAAGGGTTTCCAACGTAAATCTCCGTGTACTATATGTGTGAGCCATTGATTAATTTCTGGTTTACTTAGAATCTATATGCATTTATTTACTTCATAGGTTTAAAACTAAAAAATATAGGTTTACATTGTATGAATTGGTTTATGGAAAAGTGGTTATTCTCCTACTTGAATTTGAAGTCAAAGTAGCATTCAAAACAATCCTAGACCTAGGCCTTAATCTCTCTAAAGCACAGTAGAATAGGTCAAACCAATTCAATGCATTGGATGAGTACATACAAAAAACTTTATTTCATACTAAAATACTCCAAGAACAAAGAGTAAGATGGCATGACAAGTACATAAAGACAAAAATGTTCAAAGTATGATATTGGGCCTTACTCTATGATTCAAGGTTTAAGGATTTCAAAGACAAGTTAAGAACAAGGTGGTTAGGGCCATATGAAATTGGCACTTCTATGAAAATATATCAATAAATATAAGAACAATAAATGAAGAAAAATTGTCTCTTTTGATCAATGCACACATGGTCAAGTTCCACAATAATCCATTGGAAAAGAGGAATTTATTCCATCTTGAAGGACATCATCTTTGATTGAAAGTATAAATACTTTCAAATCAGAATGATCATCTCACAAGAAAAAAAACAAATAATAAAAATTCCATTATGAAAACCTCTCTTAGGAACATGAGGAAAAGTACAAGTGAAAACCAATGATGACACTTCTCTTTCTCTCTCTCACACACACACACACACA
>JASDQU010012804.1:81761-102835 GCA_032191745.1 Picea mariana
CACACACACACACACACACACACACACACACACACAAGTGAAAACAAGAAATGGAACTTATGACACACACGCGCACACACAAGTGAAAACAAACAATGGTACTTCGATGACACTTTTGATATCTATATATTTTCAATTGGGTTTAGCTCGGGTGGTTGGGAGGAATGATGGTTTTTGTTCCTCAGGTTGTTTTCAGTGAGGGAACAATGCCAAGGCAATGTACGAAGACTTTGAAAAAAACTTCCTACTTTAGGCCTCAAGCTGGATCTTGGGCCAAAGGGGGTAAACCTCAAACTGTTACAAAGATTTTTGTTCATAGCCTCCTCAAAATAATTCTATCATACAAACACTAATGCCATATTTTAATGATTGATAAATAAAACAATATGCTAGAGGATTGTTGAAAGCCAAAGATAACAACCAACTCCACATAAAACATCAGACCATGGATTTTCAATTGGGCGCCTTTACCCCACATTGCAGATACATAAAAGTGTTTAATGAAAGATGCAAAAGATATGTCTCAAGTGCCAAAGGGAATGACATGACAATCCTTGGCATTAACACAAGATATGAAAAATAATAACAAGGGTGGAAGTCCTTATTATTTCAGATAAGAAAGAAAACATATTGGGCATTTAGATGAGGCTAATAACATACATGAAAACATATTGAAAATCTTCACCCAAATCCAAAAGTTCAACAATAACCTTAAACACTTGCATAATCTTGATTTTTGATTAGGAGATTATTTATTACTAACATGAATCCATGTATGCTATACCCATTGTAAAACATTAAAAAAAAAATCCTACTAAGAACCTTGAAAATCCATCAATATAATACATAGAGAATAACAACTATTTCAATGATTATTACTGGACATAATATTCAAAGAAAGTCACAAAGACAACATAGTCGACAATATTAAACTTCATAACATGATCAAAATAATCCACGAGTTCATAGCCATTCAACAGAAAAGTTTTTTGATAGACAAAAAAATATACATAAACAGAGAGAGAATAACATAATTTGCAAAGAAGGCAGTGAATCCTTTGGTTGGTTCCTCGATCCACTGTGAATACAATGGCCTTGTGGGATCTTGACCTTGTGGGATCTTGAGAAGTTCAACCTCTTGGTTGCTAAAAAAACTCCAAACACCTTCTTCCTCTCCAATCCCCTTCTTATTCTTGTTGTATAGTAACTTTTTCCATCTCTGTTTATCCAAATCCCAAAATAGAATTTAAGGTTGATGCGGCTTTACAAAATAAACATATGGTTGAGCTATTGTTCCAATAAGATAAAAAAAATTGGTACTATATATCCTTCACTAATCCCTTATATATATTTCACTAATCCCTTGTTTGAACATCATTCCAACAACTGTCATATTTTAACCTATTTTTAACCTTGATTGAAGCACTAAAATCTGGAACCAATAGTCCATAACCATGATATCAATAAAATTTGATAATTGCAACATACTTCATGGTTCTTCCTATAATTTTCACTCCTAGCATTCAATCTTTGACATTTTCTTCCATAGATTCTAAAAGCACTTTTGTTTTTTGCAACCATCTTTTTCTAATATAAGCACCAAGGACACTATATACTCCAATACCATTAAATGATTTCTAGGATTCCTGTAAAAATTGATATTTGGTGCATGGATCTTGTGTGGAAAGTTATTTGATACATGGGCATTGTAATCTTTGATATTTGGTGCATGGATCTTGTGGAAAGTTATTTGATACACGGGCATAGTAATATTTAAACATGTGTTGCAAACTTCTTGACATTTTGCAAAAGTTAAATGGCTATCTTCTTCAGATATTGGACAGTCTAGTTGTACATTCTTTGGGATGTTAGGAACATCCATCAAAACTCCTAAAAATATTTTGTAAAACCTAATATAGTTTATTGTGTCCCTTGTTGATTTCCATATCTCCACCAGAGAGAAAAATGGTGCAAATTCAATAATCTCGATTGACACAGAAAAATATAAACCCTTCTTCCCAATCTCATCTCTTTGGCTCCCTAAATCTTTATTTTAAAAGGATTTAATGTTTCTACCAATAAGTCTAGACGTTTGACAACATCATCCATTTTCTCTATTGTCTCCTTAACCAAAATCCACATAAATTTTCTCTATTGTCTCCTTAACCAAAATCCTGGAACCAAACCTCTTCTTACTTTTACCATTATTCTCTTTTTCAAAGATCCTAGACAAATCAAGATCTTTAGACATTACTATCAGTTTAAAGGCACTAATGAAACCAAGTTGCTTATCCTTCAAAGAACTACAGATTCCATTGATTTTCAACTCGTCTAAGGTAGATTTTGTTCCTTTTGCTTTTCCCATCTTATGATTTTCCAAAAAATCCATTTTCCTTGTCAGGACAAAAGCCTTATATGAGGGCATGTTACTACCACTAATTGGTACTTGCCAGATGGGTTTTCTCCATACTAAACAAATCGATAGCCTTTTGAAAACCTGAAGTGGGATGAAAATTGTTCGTGGGAGCTATTTGTGGGGAATTAAACTGTCCCACTCATGGGGAGATTGTTTTTCCATCTAATATTAGGGCTAGCCCTGACCTAGAATCAACCTAGCTGAATAAAAAAAATAAAATTTGTTACTGGATTCTTCCATGCTTGTTATTGGATTCTTCCATGCTGGATTCTCGTCCATGCTTGTTACTAGATTCCATCAACATTGACAAGAAAAAGGAGTTTACAACTATCATCTCATTCAAATAGCATGTTGAAATTTAGATTTCTTACTATTGGAGAAATATCTATTTTCGACACACTAGTTCAGTGGGAGTTAACTGACTAGTTCTATTTTAAACTTTCTAATCTTAGACCATCACTATTATGCATGCATTCCTAATTATATGATGTCATTGCCTATATGAGTGAAGATCACTCACTCATTGATAAGATAATAATATGCATTGATTCTCATTCTTCATTGCGTATCTCTCTTCCTTTTCTTGATAAGATTTGTTTGTGCATGCTTTAGCTAGATCTCCTATACAGGTTTCCATGAAACACTGACATGGTATCAAAGCCATGCTGCTTGGAGCAATCCAGACAAGCCAAAGAATAAGGAAAATCGGAGTTTCGACAAGCTAAATCTGTGGTCGTACCTTTCAGTAGTGATTTCTCCAAAAATATTACGTTTTTGAGGAAACATCCCACGATGGAAAGTAAATCAACCCATTCTGCAAGTGGGTTTTCAACTGTTTTGCGAGATTCCTCATCGTTTGCTCATAAAGTAAGCCGCAAGATAGCCTCCTGAAACTGATACGAATCTGTGGTCATACCTTTCAACAATTATTTCTCCAAAAGTGTTAATGTTTTGAGGAAACGACCTGCGTGGAAAGTAAATTGACCCATTCTACAAGTGGGTTTTCAACCGTTTGGTGATATTCCTACCGTTTTCTTAGAAAGTAAGCCACAAGATAGCCTCTTGAAACTTATATGAATCCGTGGTCATACCTTTCTACATTCATTACTCCCAAAATATTAATTGTTTGAGGAAACAACCCGTGTGAGAAGTAAATCGACCCATTTTGCACATGGGTTTTCAACTGTTTGGCGAGATTCATCACCATTTGATTAGAAAATAAGTCAGAAGATCATCTCTTGAAACTAATACGAATTTTCACTTAAAGTGCCCTTTCTGTCGTGATTTCTTAATTTTTCACTTGCAGATTGAGAGTAAATTTTTAGGGGTTCTTAGAAATAGTGAAAGAGATGGATAGGACAACTATTATACAGTCAAACTTGGTGGTAATCCTCACACCATACAATTATTTTGATTGGAATCCCAAGGCAGAATTCCAAATCAGAAGGAAAGGAATGTATAATTTGACGATGGCGACATAAACATAACCTAGATTAGCGATTGAGAAGATGAGATGGGCAAACCGTAAGGATGAGGCCACAGGACTACTTCTTGAGTTAATCTTCATTTATCTATGGTTTCATGTTGCCGCATGAAAGACTCCAAATGAGATCTGGACCACCTTGGAAGGACTCTTTGGAAAGCAGGATGAGATGTGAGGTCATATGATTGAGGTAGAGTTGAATACCTTAGACCCTAAAAGTTTTGATAATATACAATTTTTTTTTACTAAATTTAAATATTTGATATTGAGCTTGGATGAATGTGGTATTGACAAGTCTACACAAGAGAAACAACTTATTCTAACAATCTTGGCCAAGCTAGGACTAGAATACACTGTATATGTCTCCAATTTCCATTTTGGTAGATGTCTTTTTTGAACAAATTGGAAAATGCCTTCGTTGGCTCAGTTCATTGAGTATTTTACACAAGAGCAGACTAAACTCATACAGATGGGCCTCATAAAATATCTCAAAGCACATGAACTCACCATGCATGATGGAAAAGGGTCATACAATTAGAAATCGAAGCAGAAACGAAAGGAGTTATTACATCCAGAGTAAAAGAAGGAGGAATATTCCAAACCCTTCAAGGATTCTTCAGGTTCCAAATATTCTTCAAATTCCAAAGGGAATAAGAAGAAGGGAAAGCAGTGAACATATTGAAATAAACCAAATAATGAAGAATCCACATGCATGAAGAAGTAGATCGATCTTATGACACATGTACTTCAGAAGATGAACCTTGGAGACTTCATTCTTGAAGGAGCCAAGAAGAAGAAGGAAGAAGACCATGCACCTAAGAAAGGTAATCATCATGATCTGGTTGCAATTAATTCCTCATTTGATTCATGGATTCTATATTTTGGTTCATCACATCATATGGAAGCGAAAGAGGAAGTTTTCTCTTCTTTGAGTCCATGCCCAAGACCCCCTATTCTCATGGGGGATGATACTCAAGTAACAGTAGAAGGAGAAGGGAGAGTGGAACTCCACAATGTCAGTTTTGAGAATGTTCTACATGTTCCAAATCTTTCTACGAATCTGCTCTCAATTTATCAGATCACTAAAAAAGGTAAAAAGGATGAATTTACATCAGATTCAGTTTCAGTAATTGACATGCATGACAATTCCATCATTGCAATTGGTGAGGTGGATCACAAGTCAAGGTTGTATAAATTCACTAAGTTTTTTGACGATGACTCCTCTATTCTACTTACACATAAGGAGAGTACTTTGCATGCACCTCCAGTGCAACATGCATATACTCTTGTGCTTCCATCAGTTTCAGACATCAGAGATGATTCCATACACTCATATTTTGTATATGGAAATAAACAAGTAGTACAACCAGATAAGAAGCCAACACCGAAGCTTCAGTAGATGCCCAAGAAGGCACATACCACACTTCAGGAAGTAGACAACCTTGCAGGGAATCCATTAGATTCGAGGAGGACTCGATCTCAGCATGAGGAGCCTTCTCATGTATTTTCAGCTTCAAAACCTGCGATGCCCATGCATTGCTATATGGTTCAATTTACTGATCCACATAACTAAAATAGGGTTGTGGGAAATCCATTATGACAAGAAGCCATGTAGAAGGAGTATGCCTCATTCCTACAGAACCAGACTTGGAATCTGGTTCCACTTCCACCAGAAAGAAACATTTTCATGTGTAGATGGGTCTACAGGATCAAGAGGTACAAGGCTCGATAGGTTGCCAAAGGACTTCATCAGATCCATAAATATTTCTGCATCTTCACGAAGACTTTTAGTGAGCAAAATTTCCAGATTTTGTGGGACCATCTTGCAGTGAAGAACACAGTTGCCTAGCAGTTGTCATTTTCTTCTTTTGATACATTATCTTTTNTTTCCCTCTTTCCTCACTTTTATTCAATGTTTATTAGTTGCATTGTACACGAGTACCTAAAATGGCCTAGTATCCGAGACTCATTTTTTACTCCATAGTGATGTTCATTGGGGGTGTTGGAGAATTTCTATTTTCGACACACTAGTTCAGTGGGAGTAACACTAGTTCAATGGGAGTTAACTAACTAGTTCTATTTTAGACTTTCTAATCTTAGACCATCACTATTATGCATGCATTCCTAATTATAGGATGTCATTTCCTATATGAGTGAAGATCACTCACTCATTGATAAGACAATAATATGCATTGTTTCTCATTCTTCATTGTGTATCTCTCTTCCTTTTCTTGATAAGCTTTGTTTGTGCATGCTTTAGCTAGATCTCCTGTGTAGGTTTCCATGAAACACTGACACTTACTTTCTTCAACATTGATACATATCCAAAACCAAATAAATCAACTTAACAATTTTTATTGTACAAATTCAAGGCACCATTATTACCATATGATATCAATACAAAGCACACAAAATCCAAGACCAAATGAATGTTTTCTGTACAAGAGTATAAGTCCAAATCCAAAATACTATGATATTCCATGCAAAAGTAAAAATTGCAATATGCAATATTTATTCGAATTGCTATACATATATTTCTTATATCCATTTACACCATTTCTTTCACACCACATATACCTATTTCCACTCCTGCCATACCTATATACACTCATCCATATCATTCATACCTTCCATACATCCCATCATACATACCTTCCATTATATATGTTGTCCTACATACATCTAAACACACCTCAGACCACATAAAAAATTCTACAGACATTTACAGACTTCTCAACTACAACCATCCAATATAAAAACACCTACATGATTCTACAAACTTATCAATGTATATCCAAAATGTTGCTACATGCTTCTGTAGACTTATATGACTACATGAAAAACCTCACAATATGGCAAGAGTTACCTACAAAAGTCTATAGACTTATCATATAAAAACAAAAGGGATTTCATAAATATAAAAAATTGTAAGCAACAATTGTCAATGTCAAACATCACTCCAAAATCCATCAAGAAAACATGTGATCATAGATTTTAACTGATGAAACAATATATTCAGGTATCATTATATTCATATTGAGTTAAGTTTTATTACAATCATTTGATTTCCATGTCAAAATCTATGGTCAAACTGCCAGTTAATCCTATACTTGAAACTACCAATTCACACCTAGTCTAATATCAATGAGAATGTTGAACCTTTAGTTGTGGTGGTGGTGGGGGTGATTTTGTGTCATGACAGAAAGTGATAAAATGGTCAAGTACAAAGTATAAAACGAGGTTGAGATCAAATCTTAACATATTTAAGAATTGGGACATCAAATCAAAATCACCCAATGGAGATGAGAGCATGTCATCACCTTAAACATAATCATATTATGACATGGTTGCTACTTGAAATCATTCTAAATCAAAACTTGCATTGTAAAAATGACTTTGAAGTCCCCATACCCTGTATTATGCTAATTCATTCTTCCAAACCAATAAGGTGAAGAGAGGGAGATCTAACTTGTTTTATTCTTAGAGTTAAGAGGTTTTTCTTCCACAATTATCTACTTCCACAGAGATTGGATAAGGATTGGATACTACACCATGACAAAGGAGATATGAGTCGAGTTGTAGAGCGTAAAGGAAAAACATAGAAAGAGGAAACCTCCAAGACTAAACTATAAGCTAACATGGTAAGAAGCTTATTCCCCCCCCCCTCTCTTCAAGAAAATTAAGTGTTGTTAGGATTTAAGATAGAATAGTGTTGTTATGGAGAAATTTTGAGCATATATTTCTTGCTTATAATCTAGTTGTTAGTAGAAAGTACAAAATCTATAGGGTAATTTCATTTTTTTAAAGGTCAATAGACTCAAGCAAGAGAAGGGCTACTACAATTTGGAATACATGGAAATTGTCATCACAAGCAACAATGGGGGCATAATTTAACAAGGGAGAGCCCACTAACACATCCAAACTCTATGACCACCCTAAAGTTGTTGAGATATTCCAAAAGGCTCAATGTCTTGATAATTTCAATATATTACAGGGCTTTGAAGATGATATCACTATGAAATTTTCCCAAATCTTCCAAATGCATGCTACAAGAGGAAAATATGAAGCGTGTATTTCCATAATCAGAGATTTATAGATACAACTAGATATAATATAACTTGTAAGGGTAACAAGTCTCCCCATTAGCTTGCCTCAAGATAAAGAAGATATTATTCCAACCCTTGAGGCCAAACAAGGATTTATTTTAACATACGAATCCATAGAGGAAACCAAACAAGGTGTTAAAAGGATTATATTCCTAGCACCTTGGAATGAGGTGGAAGTTCCACCTTAACAATTATATAACTTGTGAGGGGAGATTAATCCTATTTGTGAGGGAAGATTAAGCCTGGTACATACCTACCATTTCAAGTTGTTGTACCCACTAATATATTATTCACACTAAATCATGACGAGAACTTGACTGTCCCCCATTTATTGCTTTAATATTTTAAGGAGAAGGGAACACAGTTCTAAGAAGGAAAACTTGCAACCTTATCCCATCATGGGCTTGTGAAGATACTTGTATGTGATTATTTGGCCATGTAGTCATACCAATTTTTTGTGGGGTATATTCTTGACAACCGATGATGAAGAGTTTATAACTTTTGAATTTGAAGCTATTAGAAATCAAGAAGTATACCCATGGAGGAGTCTAGGAAGAAAATCATGGATAGAGCATGTACCAACCATAAAAAGAAGAGAAAGACTCTCAAGAAGATAGAGGCAGAGGATGTAAACAAGGGAGATACCACATGAATAGAGGACTTGGATAAGGACATTGATGTTACCTTACTAGTGATGAAACTAGTGCACATGACCTCTTGGTCCAATCAGAGGAAGCAAGGGTAGAGGCTCTTAAGTGAAAAACAATTGTAGAGTCAATGAAATAAGTAGAAAATAGAGGTATAGAAATATATTTACTACAACATGAACAAAGAATTATTAACCTATACAAGAAATCTCAAATTCTTAAAATGCAACACATGAACACCATAAAGTAGATGAAAAATGAGAATTTAAACTTAAGAGTAGAGTTGGAAAGAAAAAATGAGATTGAGAGTAGGATTGCGAGATTTTTTTTTTTGGAAGCCTCTGTCATTAGAGTAGATGAGTTTACAAAGGAGATGCTCTCATGTATACCCCCAACAAGAACTTAAGTTAGGTATTTAAGAGAGTAATGGCATAGGTTTTAGTTAAGTAAGATTGCCAAGTACATACCTTTCTAAATGGACAATCAAATGAATTTTATTGATATTTTATCATTTTTGCAATGAAAAGAAAAGGAATTTGATGTTGAATTTTACTTACACAATCATGCCATGCCCCATTTTTTCATATGGTCTCCCAACCCCTATGTGGGATATTTCAAACTAAGAGCCTTATGCTCATGGGTCTAGAATGAAGAAAGCATAGTTATAGAAGCCCAAAGATATAGGTAGGAAGAGCTTATTATTTTACCGATCATGTCTATGACCACTAAGACTAAATAAGTGTTGATGAATCATGCATAATTAAATTTAAATGTGGAGTTAATCCCTGTTCTAAAAGAAAAACAAAGAGAGGCAATAGTCCAGTACCAATATGCAATGAAAAACTCAGGAGAAAAGGTCCTACAATTATTCCAAAGTACATGGAAGGAAATTAATCCCGCTCTAAAAAATGTAGAACCACATTCCCTACAAGGATTGAAGGCTACTCTTTTTAGATATAAGTTGTCTGCAAAAACCTTAAGAACGATGAAGCTTGGTTGGATAGTTTTAATATTTATATATCCACTTCTTCTTCATCCCACTCGCTCGTGGCAGTCTACATGGGAAATATATGGGGAGGAAGGTGTTGTGGGAGGAAGAGAGGAAAATATGGAGAAAAGTAGAGTAAAAGGCAAGATATCATATAAAGGATGCCATCACATAGGTAATATCATATGACCTCAGATAATCATAAAGAGAGAAACAATCAGATGATGAAGAATGAGCAGGGAAAGCACCTATTTTTTAGGATTGAATGTGTTTCATAGGGGTTTGCAATCCTCTAGTTGGGGGATGATGTTGGGTCCTTAAAATATTATTTTATTGTCCATATATTTGCCTTGATTTTTATACATTTGCCTCATAAATCAAGTCCTTCCTAAACATTATTACATTTGAATAACAAATTGGATGATTTTGACTTATGTTTATCTTAATGAATATGATTTGATTAATCTCAAATGGATTTTCATTACATGAGATCATATGGTTTTACAAGCAAGAAAATTAGTGTAGCATTGATGAATAAATTTGAGGTCAATATGATCCTCTTCAATCATCTATCACACATTGATCAATTGAGATGGTGAGAAATCCAAGGAATTTTGTCCCCTCATCATTGAAGAGGGACCTTCAAGACTACTAGAACTAGGAGGCAATAATAACATCCTCAAGTAGTTTGATCTCCTTCAAAATATTGTAATTTGAATTGGCATAGGAGGGAGAACAATCCTCTTAACTCAACCAAGATGAAAAGGAGGCAATCAAGGAACATCACCCATAAATAAAGGAATTTATTGATTAGTTTAGTTAGGAATCTTTGAATTAGTTCAAGTAAATATAAAGGCTTAGATGATAGAGTAGCTAGCCAAGTTATTATTTCACTTTCTATTTGCTAGTGTTAGAGTCTGGTTCAAATTGTGTTAGAAAGACCAAGTTCTATCTCTTTGTTATATGACATTTTTTGAATAACAAAGAGCATGATTTATTGAAGTTTTTTTTTCTCGAAGAGTATTTAAGATTTCTAGGAGATCCCTTGGGTAGGTCCCACTAAAGGGGAGGCCATATGAACCCTCCTTTCATTTTGGAACATAGTAGTTATTTTATGTCAAATTTGCACTTTCATTTAGATAAATATTATTTCTTTCAATGTATTTATATAATTGATTTTTCTTCTTTACATTATAATGGTCAGTTCTTTGAAGTGGATCTTGTGAATTTATAAAATGATAAATTGGTGTTGTGAGTATTTATTAATCTAGTAGTTGCACAATAATCATTGATTCAAGGAACCTTTTCACTTTGATTAACCACTCTTCTACTAAATAGTAGCCTTGTATTATCTGAATTCTCACATACCTCTAGAAGATATAGAAGCTAAATTCATTACCATAGTCCATGGGAGGTGAATCAGAATGAATTTCCGTAGTTGTTCATCTGTCTTGTCACAATATTAGTAGAGTTTTATAACTGATTAGACTCCTATGGTTTGCATATACATTTTATAGTGCCTCATAAGTTTGCACGCTCCTTGGTTTGACAATTTAAGGTGAAGCTATGGAGTTCAATATATATTGCTGAAACTCTATGGCCTGACAACAAGGAATATTAATTTGATGTTGTTCTTCATTTTTTTAATATTAATGTAATTAGTTTGAAATGCATTTTTGCAACCCTTAACTAGTGGAGAGATTCCTATGCCTTGTGAACACCAAGTATTAATGTTACTTGTACTACCTTGGATGAACATGCCATTTATATTCCACATCAAAGTATTATTATCTTGGCAAACATCATTGACACAATGATTGCCTCTACATGTTCTATGGGTATGGGTCACACCTAGGTAATCAATGAATTGGTTTATTTACACATTTTCTTTTAATAAATTGACCATTTTTTATTTTATTTTATCTGTAGTTGGATCACCCCACTAAAACTAGTTCTATCTTCTTGTTTCCATTGAGGATGGACATAAGGAGCGAGAAATATCATTTTTATGAGGTTAAATTTGTTTGAATTGATGTTGTTCTTCATTTTATTATATTCAATGTCAAATACTGATCTCCCCCGTTTCATTATTATTGCTCCAATAGCATAACCACTATCATCAATTTATATTTCAAAATAATTTTTCAAGTTAGGTAGCGTTAAGGCCAAGGCTCAAATAATCTTATATTTCATTTATTCAAAGTATTTCCACTAATTCTTACCCCACTAGAAAATATTACCACTAGATATTGTAGCAGGAAGTGGTGTCACCACAATTGAAAATGATACGATGAACTTTCTTAAATATTGGGAAGCTCCCACAAAAATCCTAACTAATGTGACATTTGTAGAAGTGGGACTTTTAAGGGAAAACTCTATATTTTTAGGATCAATCTTCAATTCCCCCCCACCAATCACATGCCCTAAGTACACCAAGAAATTCTTACCAAAGTCATGCATGCCCTAAATACACCAAGGATTGTTGATCAAAGTCATACTTCTTTATGTTTATTTGGACCTAATGTTTCCATAGTGTCTTTAGCACTTGATTTTTTTGTAACACATGTCCTCCAAGTAGAATTAATGATCAGAATTTCATTTGGGTAAACTATGACAAATGAATCTAGGAATGGATGCAACACATCATTCATTAAATGTGTAAAAGTAGTCATTGCATTACTCAAACCAAAAGGCATTACTTGCCACTCGTATAGACCTTAATTTGTCTTAAAGGGAGTGTTACAAGTGTATTCTTCCTTGATCTAGACTTTATGATATCTATATTTCAAATCTATCTTGGTGAAGTACTTTGGATGTTGCAACTAATCTAACAAGATGCCATCAACTTGGGGCAAAGGGTAGCAATTCTTGAGAGTGATTTGTTTTGAGTTTTTTAGTCAATTCACATTCTCAAAGTCCCATCCTTCTTTGGTACCAAAATGACCGAGGAACTGGATAGTGAGATACTTGGCCTTATGACTCCTTGCTCCAACAATTCATATAATTGATTCTTCACTTCATCTAACACTAATATGGGTTGTTTATACAATCATATATTTGGCAAAGGAGAGTCAAGCAATCATTGTATCTAGTGCTCCACTTCCCTCTTGGGTGGCATTCCTTTTGGATATTGGTACACTTATATGTATTATTTATAAATCTCTTCCAATTGATTCATATTTTATTTTGTACAAATTCAAAGGATTCCTGCCCACCCCCATAATTGGTGTCTTTCTAGTTCTCAAGAAAATAAGTACATAACTTTTGGTTGAGCTAACCATTCTCTCAGTTTGGTTTTCACTCACTGGAGAGATCTTAGACATCCCATTATGTGTATTGATGATAAATGATTTATCATCCTTGATTAGAAAATATTGGTTGGATATTCTCATGAAGATAGCATCCCTCACATACTTTAGGGGATACCAAACACTACACCTCAAAATCAACATTTACTACATTGACTTCTATTTCATCAATAAAATTTGCACTAATAGAAAATCTAAGCCTACATTACTTGTTAAATTTTAAATCTACCTCCTTAGTCACCCAACCCAATGGGAATGGATGAGTGTGATCAAACATTTCTAAACTAAACTTATTTACTAGGTCCTCTACATGGAGGTTTACTTGTGAACCAAAATCGAACATAGCATCTACTTTGCTCTTCTTGATCTAAATATTTATATGGAATAACTTTGTCATCATCTTCTCTTCTTTGTGATGGAGGTTACTCAGGTTCATGTACTGCTACACTATTATGCAAACACTCCTTTCATCCACATATGAGATTATTTTCATCTCCCTTCCCACTTCCATTATAAGATTATTATTCGTGGATTTCTCTTACTTGTGTCTCTTAGGATTCGACTCTAGCATTTTATAGCATTTTTATTTTGTGTGAACATCAATGTTGCAATAGTCATAGTGATTATTAAGGTCCTTGTGCACATGTGTAGTGGAAACATTGTTTTTATATCCCCGCTTTCTCTTCTTCTTCTTCCCCTTGTTGGAAGTTTCGTGCTAGTCTAACTATTTTGAACCATTTGTCAACCCCATTGTTTTTGTTAGATTGAATGTAATGGGACTATACAAAAGCTTCATTAATGGTCCTAGGTTTGAATAACATAGATTTCCTCCTTACATGACTATGAATACAACACAATTACTTGATGGCCACATTTGGGTCTCTGGATTTGTTCCTAATTAAATGGCTTGCTTTGCAAACTTGATAGTGTACTCTTGTACACTATTCCCTTTCCTTGTCGGTAATAATTACATTGAATCATGTGGTTCTCTTCAAACTCACTAGGGTAAAGACATGTCTTGAGGAGGTATTTGAATATCTATCGCTTAATTACTAGTGGGTACCCCCCCCATCCTAAGGTCCTTGGTGTGGCTCTCCCACAAAGTTTGTGCATGGTATTTTGGCTTTATTCTAGCAAAAAAAAAATCATACTCTTGTACATTATGTAGCTTAAAATATACATCTAACTATTGCAACCAATGATTAAAATTAAGTGCATCTACCTCACCTTCATATGGATTTATCTTGACCTTTGTTTCCATTTTACATAGACACTAAGACGATTGGTTACTAGAGTCTCACTTTTCAATGTTTAGTCTTTATTTCTATTTTCTTGACTCATGATATTCTAGTTTCTCATGAGACTTAGGTTTCTTTGAAAAATGGATTTTTTTTTCTCAAGAGTGATCATGAGGACAACCATGCTCTTGGAATATCAACTACTTGAGCTTTTGGTATCACTAATCCTATTTCACCTTCATCTACATGTCTTCCCCAATTCTCTTCTGTCATTTCTGAGGATTGTAGCTACTTCTTAACCTTTCTTGGGCTGATCTCAAGATCAACAAGGTACAACTCTCCCACAAACTTGGACCTTTTGATTTGGGTAAGAATATATTATGATCAAACCACCAAATGTACAAATATAACCCCTTTGATACTAATATAATCTATAAACTGCCAATTGGGTTTAGCCTAAGTGGTTTGTGTTGAGGGGTGTTTCCTCCCCCACCCAGGTTCAATTCCCGCAAGTGACATGTTTGGCTCTTAAATGAGCATGCTATCGAAAAATCTCTGTCTTTCTAAAAAATCTGGTTTACCTTGGATACCATCCTCAAAATCAGGGGAAGTACCCGATGGGTTTCCCCAGGATTTATTCCCTTGGAAAAAAAATACAATCTATAAACCAAATTGGATATTCCAACGGTCGACTCACCAAAACAGAAATAAACTTAAAATGACTACAGTGTTGGGTATGTGTTAGATTGTTTGCACAAATAATTATAGTGTCTGCTACGTTGCACCGGGCGTGCAGGGGGGTTTGAGGGGGGGCCACCATGCCCCCCTTTGGGGGTTGAAGAAATCTTTTTTTCCTCATGAAACATGTCGTATTTTTTTCCTCAGGAAACGTGTCGTATTTTTTGCCTAATTTTTCATGTCGCCTTGATTTTCATTTCCATTATTGGGTGGTTTTTTGCCGATGGTTTTCTATTTCCGATTAAGGAATTAGGGTTGTTGACTAATCCAAGTCATTGGGTTAGGGTTTTGGATGTCATTAGATCCTATATTTATATTGTATGGTAAACAATGTATCACTATGAATGAATATAGAATATGTTGGTTTTCCCGGTTTGGGTTTCTAGGGGAAAAATATCTGTGTCATGTTTATATTTTCCATTGTATCTTTTCTATTCTTTTATTGAAAATCTGTTTGCAGTAAAATATTGTACAAGGTTAAAATCTACATTTGGTATCAGAGATTTGTTGGCTTTAGGGGGACACCTTTGTGGTCAAGGGTTTAGCTCGAGACTATGATAAGCCTTGTGTTAAAACATAGGATGTACATGATTCAAGGTCTAGAAAGATGATCAGAGTATATTTACAAAATTCTTTCATTCATGATGGTGGTTGTCATCATTAGCAGGAGAGGGGATTTTTTGGTCATATATGTCTCTTGGTTTAAAACATTCATGCAGTCTTTGGTCACCTGTTCTCATCATACAAATACAAGCTTATATTTCTTTCTTGTAACCATAGTATATTGATCCAAACTGTTACATATGTTTTGTGCTACAAACTCTTTGCACTTATCAAAAGCCTACAATATTGGTATCCTAAACTTTGGCAATATTCAAGTTTTTTATATTATACCAAAAAGAGCAAATTGTAGTTTCCTCTTGCAACAATAACCTCATCCACTGTATTACTATGCACTGCAAACTGGCGTTGCGAAACCTCTGTTTTCTAATAGAGAAAATTGTGTGCTGCAAACTTAACAAGTGTGTTGCAAACCCTCTATTTTACACATAATTGCTTCAATTTCTTCTTGTCTACAATTTCATCCAGTTGAATTTTTGTTTCTCTTTTCTCACTTCCTACTTGCAGCCTGTTCATCCTCACACTATTGCTATGCATAAATTATTCATTCAAGTAAACCCTAAGTTGTGCCAGCTCTGTAAACAAACCCTAAATTTCCTATTAAACCCTAAATTATACATTACCTTTAGATAATTTTACTGGCACGACCAATAATGTTGTCATGGTGTTAGACCAATTGTTGGTTGGTTCTCATACAATTCTTCCCCTCCATCTCACTAGCTCTACCGTGGTCCCACAAGTTACACATGTTTCTTTCAGAATTTCGATCAGAACTCAAGCTCCTATTGGAACATCAGTTATGTTTAGATCAAGTTCATCACTTCCACCTGGGTACAACACTCTTAATAATTCTATTTCTAATTGTGTCCAGAGTCCATCTGGAGGACCTAATATTTTTATTCTACTAGGGTATAATTCCGCTAGTGGTTTCATTCCTACACCTACCGAGGTTCTCTCCAGAGGGCCTAGAATTCCTCATCCACCTCCACCTAGAGGATCTAATCATCCTGGACCAAGCAACTCTAATAAATTTAGAGGCACAAGTCATTCTGTCGCTTCTGGTTTTCAAATTCATGTTGGAGGCCAACCTCAGGTTGGGGTCCAACCCCAAGTTGGGGGACAACCTCAAGTTGGGGGGAAACCCCAAGTTGGGGGACAACCTCAAGTTTGGGGGAAACCCCAAGTTGGGGGACAACCTCAAGTTGGGGGGAAACCCCAAGTTGGGGGTCATAACCCAGTATATGGGAAATATACACCTGTATTACAATCTCAACCTTGGAATTTTCCTTTCCAAGGAAATCAACAACTGCATGGGGGGAAAAATCCTCAAGTAAATTATTTTGTACCCCCTAATCTTGAGAAACCATATCCAGGCTCTGCAAATCCTACCTGGGGTCAATATTTTCAGTCTAATGCTCCTTTTCAAGGTAGCATACCCAATCAACCAACACATGTTGGCTAATTGACTCAAAACCCTCCACCACCGAATTTGACAGGACCCTCTAACTATCTATAGACTGCTTATGGTCCTACTGGTATACCTACGAGGTTACCTCCTCAAAATTACCAGTTTCCTCAAGTCAACAGATAGTTTCCTTTTCTAGCTACTTTGGATTTACCGGATTTATCTAGGATTTTGAATGATCCTATTTTGCATTCTCCTTATTGTCCAGTCACACCTACCAAATTACCATCATACATTCCTAAGTTTGACGGTCGATCGAGAGAAGGCCCAAATAATAACGTCATGAAATTTTATCTTTGGTTTTCATCCAACTCCATGATGGATGACTCCATTAGATTACATCTTTTCCAATGAACTCTTACGGGTTTGAAAACCAAATGATATATCGAATTTCCATGAGGATTCTTCAATGATTTCAATGCCTTAGCTATGGATTTCTTAACACATTACCAGTTACCGATACAATATTAGACATGAACCGAAATTTTGAGTTCATTTAAACAATCCTCTTCTACTCATATTTCCAATCATATTCACGAGTGGAGGAGGATAAGATGATTGATCAAAGTTCCCCTTCCTGATCAATTGTTGGCTTAGTGTTTTACCAAATCACTCATTGGTCCTATAGCCCATGATGTTTCCATGGGCAATGTCGTCACTAAAGAGCAGGTGATCAGTCATGCTCAATACTTGGATCTTGTTTATTCAAAAACATGCACACTATATGAATTGATCCTTGATTCTCCTTGCTCGTCTACAAATCCAACCCCAATGTCTCCAGTCGCTTCTCATGTTGTTGAAGCTGTGATTGGTAATTTTCATGCTGAGACTCAGTCTAAACAAGGCAGTCATTCCAATCCCAAATATACTACTGCTAATGTACAAAATACTACTCCTCCAACTCCTTCTCTCGATAAAACCTCTGAGGTTAATATGGTTTAGTCTACACCTACCAATAAAAATGAAAATAAAAAGAAAGGGAAGGTTAAGACTAAAGAGGATAAAAATAATAATAAACAATTCGATAAACCCAAGACTCAATCTACTAATGATAAAGAAAAGCAAAGACCTCTTTATCCTTGTCTTATATGTGATGATGATCATTATACGAAATATTGTCCGAGACGTGTTGAGGTTACTAAGTTCCTGCAAGGGACCGGGACACCTCCTACACCCACTGTTTTTTCACAACCTTTTCCTTCTCAACAACAGGCCCAATTGGTTATTCATGACCAACCTTCTCCCTCTACCACATCTTATGTACTTATGTGTACTATTAACTCCAAGAAGAACGAAGTTGTAGTCACTACTCGAACCAAAGATTATTTTCGTTCCAAAGAGAAGGTTGATGATTCACCACCTACATTGGTTCAACCTCCTCCATCGACTTCACCTCCCAATGGTCCTCTTCATCTCGAATGACCGAGTTTAGATACAATTCTTCGTCTGCCTCCTAAGGGAGTTGTTAGTAAGTCATCATTTAACCCTCATGCACATGCCGCTCAAAACTACAGTATTGTAGAAGATCTTGCATATGTACCTTCTGTGATGTCATCTCTCGAAGTCCTTCAAATTTGTCCTACGAAACATAAGGCACTGTTAAAGACTAGTGGTGGAATTGATCCTACTGATAAAAAATTGATAATATTTGACTTGGAAGATCACATTCCAAGACTCCCTCATCAATTAACATTTCAAATACAAGTTATTGTGGAAAATAAGAACATTTGTCGAACCATTGTTGATGAAGGAGATTCAACTTGTGTCATTTCTGTTACTTGTTGGAAATCCATTGGCTCTCCGGCCTTTACCGAGTCACACAATACTTTAAAATATTTTAATGGTACAGGATTTAAACCTTATGGTTTTCTTTCTTCGTTATCTATTGCGTTAGAAGGAAATGCAGTTACTATTGAGGTTGAGGTGTTTGATGCACCTCTCGATTACAACCTTCTACTTGGACGTAATTGGATTGATTTTATGCATGCAGTTGTTTCTACTCTTTTCCATGTGATACATTTCCCTCACCAAGGAAAAGTTGTTACCGTAGATCATCTCACCTTCTTTAGTTCCCATTCATTCACTAGTAATGTTCCTTTCATTGAGAAAACACCTCCTAGTTATAAGAATGTCAGTGTGGGTCTTTTAAAGGATTCATTGTTAATGGGTACCTTCCCCATTCCACCACCCGATGTTCCTCCTCCTTTTGTCTCTTCGATTAACATGATCTCGACAACTTTTGGAGAAACCCATGAGTCTTATGACCCTTGGATAGTACCTAGATTTGACGAATGTCTTCATTATGGTGATCGAATGCCTTTAAGTCCGATGGAATTGGATTATCAAGCTATTCAATTGACAATTCCTTCTCCTTTTTCTCTCTTAGATACGTCTCTTGATCTGTTTCATGTGGTATTTCACACTGATGAGATGATCATGAAAGTTATGTCCATGGAAGATAACCCATGGGACAATGGGCATCATCGTTCTATCCTCTTCCTAGAACCCAAGACTATAGACAGTTACCAATGGATTTCGAATCCGTCCACTGTCGTTACTATTTCCCTTGTTGCTGAACCAACACGTGATGTTTTGTATGAAGGGAAATTGGGAAATATTTCACCCACCATCCCTCTAGATATTTTGATTAAACATGGAATCATGGAAAATGTTCATATCAGCGCCTCATGTTCTCCTGATGAGATCCAAATTTACAAGGTCCTCTTCCAAGAATTCCATGATGTTTTTACATGGAGTTATGAAGAGATTCCTGGAATTGATCTAGATATTATTGTACATGAAATTAAGACATACCCGGACTCTAAACCCATTTGACACAGACTTTGCCCAGTTCATCCACACAAAGCTTCTGCTATTAAACTCGAAGTTGAAAAAATTCTTAAAGCCGATTTTGTCTACCCTGTAGCGTTGACTGATTGGGTTTCTAATCTTGTTCCAGTTATGAAGAAACAAGGCATGATCCATTTTTCTGTTGATTATAGGGATATTGACAAGGCTTGTCCCAAAGATAATTATCCAACCCCCTTCGTTGACCCGATCATTGACGATTGTTCCAGGAGTGAAATCTTCTCTTTAATGGATGGATTCTGTGGCTATAATCAAATCAATATTTTACTTGTTGATCAATGTAAGACTGTTTTTATTTTCCATTGGGGCACATTCGCATACTGGTAAATCCCTTTTGGTCTAAAAAATGTTGGTGCGACTTTTCAATGCGCTATGTATTATGATTTTCATGATATTAAGCACATGTACAACCTTACCTAGTTGATTTACCGACGCATTCCATGCATTGCCCAAATCACCCGATACACTTACGAGCCATTTTCCTACGTTGTCGATATTATCGCATACGATTGAATCCACATAAGTGCATTTTTTGTGTGGAGTCCGGATGAATTGTTGGTTTTATCATTTCTACACATGGGATTAGGGTGGATCCTTTGAAGGTTGACACTATTCTCAATTTTACGCCTCCTTCTATCCTACGCCAACTCCAAAGTTTGCAAGGAAAGGACTTTTTTTTACGTTGATTCATCCCCAATTATGTTGAACTAACGAAAAGTTTCACTTGACTTCTTAAGAAGGGTCATGATTTTGTATGGGACGACACTGCCAACAAATCCTTTGAAGCTTTGAAACTTTCCTTAACTCGTACACCATTCTTATTTCCCCCCAATTATAGTCGAAATTGTTTCTTATACTTGGATGCTTCAGACTCTACCATAAGCATGGTTCTAGTTCAAGAGGATGATTCACACGGTGAACATGTTATCAACTATTTGAGTCGGAGTCTCACGACCATTGAAACCAAATATATGTTCGACAACACAGGTATTCCAACAGAGGACGAACACCTTCAGTAACCACTCACATAACCAGATCAAAGATCAACACATCGATGTTTTCACGTGGTAAAACCCCTACGGGGAAACATCCATGGCCCCAGCCAACGCGGCCACTTGGAGCAGTTTATTAATGCAAAGAAAAAGATTACAGAGAAATTTTACAATAGAGTTTCTCACAATCGATCATTGGCAAAT
>JASDQU010012804.1:102935-139109 GCA_032191745.1 Picea mariana
TAAGATCGAGGAGAGTATGAACCGTCGGATCACTCTATGTCGGGAACATATCGTGACCGTTGGATTGCCTAACTACAAATGCATACTAAAGAAACACACTTTTACCTAACGACATATTAGACCAAGTAGATCTTAACTAACTCCTAAGTGTCTAAATATCCTAACAATATATGCATGTAGACAGACTGGCCTTGGCAGTTGTTTAAGCTGTTCAATGCTTTTGTCATTATATATTGTTGTGAAAAACCACCACCATTTCTGATTGCAACCCTATGAAACACATCCTTACACGACAATTGCTTGGGGGAAAATACTCCAAATGGATAGTGATTCTCCAGGAGTTTGATTTGGAGTTTGAGCGAGCCAAGTCAGAGAAATCTTTGGTTTTTTCCGAATTGATATGTGACCTTCTGTGCACTGAGATAGAAACTGCGGCAGAGGATTCTTTTTTTGATGAGTCTCTCTTTATAATCAGTTTAGATGACATATGGTATGGAGACATTACCATTTATCTCCAAACCCAAACTTTCTGACCTGATTTTTCTCGTGTAGATCGTCGTAGTGTTCGGTATCAATCCCGTCAATACATTATTCTCAGTGATACCCTTTATCGTCATGGTATTGATTCTGTATTTCGACGATGTATAACCTATGATGAATCTGAGAAATATTTTAATGATTATCATTATGGAGCATGTGGTGGTCATATGTCTGGGTATGCCACTTCCCAAAATATCTTATGAGTTGGTTACTTCTGGCCTTCGTTGTTTAAGGATTGCATTATTTCCATTCATAAATTCCATGCTTGTCAAACGTATAACATTAAGATCCGATCGCATCCTGATCCTCTTTACCCTATAGTTTCTATTGGTCCATTCGCTAAATAGGGCATTGAATTCATGACATGTAACCCTCACTCGGCCGGGGGGCATGGATACAATATCGTTGCCATGTATTATTTCACTAAATGGATTGAGGTGATTCCTACATTTGATAATACCGAGAAAACTACAACATTGTTCATATTCAATCATATCGTTACTAGGTTCGGTGTCCCTCAAGCCATTGTCACTGACCATGGTAGTCATTTTCGTAATTTCATGATGTTTGAACTTACCGAAAAGTTGGGTCTTCAACATGAAAACTCAACCCCTTACTATCCACAGGCCAATGGACAGGTTGAAGAAATCAACAAAGTTCTCACTACTATGCTTCGACGGATGGTAGGAATTCACAAGTCAAGCTAGCACACAATGACATTATCGTCATTATGGGCCTATCATACATCTATTAAATCTGCCACAAGGTTCACACCTTTCCAATTAATATATGGTATCGAGCTATTTTGTCGATTGAATGTGCAATCCCATCTTTGAAACTAGCTGTCAAACTTCTCCTTAACACCTTATCCGAATAGGAAAGTCTCTTGTATTTGATGCAATTAGATGAAACTCAATGTGATGCTACTTTAGTCATAGAAACTCAGAAAAAAATGCGTTAAAGCTCAATACAACAAGCATGTCAAACTGCGTGTTTTTTCTGAGGGTGATTTAGTTCTCCTTTACGAACAATATCGTGACTTATTAGGGTCCGGTAAATTTGAGCCCATGTGGTGGGGCCCGTATATCATTAAAAAAGTGTTGGAGAAAGGGGCTTATGAGCTGGTGGATTATGATGGAATTCCTTTGGGTGAACCTAGAAATGGGCTTTACTTGAAGAAGTACTATGCTTAAAATATTTTTTTCATGAGTGCTTTGTATTTTTAGTGTATCATACTCTAGTGTGATTTTTTCATTTCTTGTTCTTCCTTTAAGCCACTTAACTTGCATTGTTCTTGGTTTCTAGATGTCAGCGTCTTCGCTACCCTATATCAGCTTTGCTGATGGTGCTAGTCGCAGTACTCAAAACCTAGCATCTGCTGCATGGGAAATCTATGCACCTACAAATGAGTTGATCAATCTACATGGTGTTTGCCTTGGTCGTGCAACTAATAATGCTGCGTAATACAGTGCAGTTATCGAGTTATTAATAGATGCCATTTCATTTGGAATATTTCATCTTATTGTACGACTTCATTCACAACTATTAGTGTTGCAATTGAGTAATGTTTATTCCATCCGAAGTACTACATTGTTACGTGTATACTTAATAATTCACCTCTTGGAAAGACATTTTGATTATATTGAGTATCAACATATTCCTAGATGTCTAAAAACATTAACATATGCATTGGATAATTATGTTTTAGAAAAATAGTTACGCCATTTATAAATCCAAACACACATTTTAAAAGACAAGTAAGCCGGTAGGAACTTTATATTAATACGTCAGAAGTTACAAAAAATTGTTTGTCCTAAGACCAAAATGTTGAAATGATGAAGCTCATGGCTTCATATACATAAGCATCAAGGAAGATGCTCGCTATAACAAATGACTGCTCATGCCACTCGATGGAGAATTCGACCAATAGATGCTGACATGCCAACTATATGGCATTGGTAACGCCGAGGTAACTCATCCACCATGATGTCAGGGATGTTTATGGTTAATCCCTCAAGGTTTTGTTCAATGTCCTCGAGATCCTCAACAACCACCCCTCGACCCACCACTGTGCCTATCTCTCCATGTCTATGAATAGGATATGATCCTAGAGGCCGATAAGGTGCCACATTTTCATTGTTGAGAGCACTTGATCAGTCTCAGATAAATAACAAAAACAATTATAATTAAAATACCAAAAACAACATATAATGAAAAAATTCTTCTTACCTATCTCTCCCCAATGAAAACCCTCAGTTAATGCCAAGTTAGGGTCTCCATGGAAATCGGTCCTGGCATAAGCATAGTCCTCAACCATAATTAGATGATCCCTCAGCCACTGGAAACAATCCTGGTCATATTTGACAATTGGCATGCCACCATGATGAGCCATCAAATCCACCCATATTTTTATCCGAGGATCCCATGGAATGGGTATTCCCCATTCCACATGCTGTAGGAATAAGACAAAGGCCCTCTCTAGGAATAAGGGTCTTCATGTTTTTCAGAAGACCCTCTCACCAATTGAAAACCCAGGGCTCCATACACTATAGCATACTGAAAGTGGCTTTGTAAATCCATGTGAGGAGCCACACTCCCTGCCATCCAAGTGATAGTGTAGAGGATAGTTCTTAAAGGCATATCTCAAACATCCCTTATGGCAACCTTGCCACTATGCTTTTATGTACCTGGTACGCAATGATGTGCAATGTAATAGTCCATGGGTTCTCCACCACCTCTGCTTCCCGAGAGTGATACCCGAGAGCCTCGACAAGATAACCCTGTCAAGAAGTAAATGCCATCAATCTCCAAGGTAAGTGTATGCACACCCACATGGAAGGTTTGTTCATTGATGTCCCACATGTGGGCTAGGTACTCCAATAGCCTTGGTTGGGTTCTCATGCCTTGAAATTTGAAAAATTTGAGCAAGCCGCACTCTTAAAGTGCCATGACAGTGCCTGGGTCATTCCTGAAAAAGTAATCTTCTTCCTCGTTCTCACGTTCCCTCCACTTGAGCATAATGACTGATTAAAACCTTCCAAACAACATTAAAGGATGATTAGATTCATCAAAATTTAAAAGTTGGAATTTTTCCTAACTCTATTTCCCTTTTTAAAATTTGAGTTGTGGTCACCGCAGGGGCTTTCTTTTCCACAGAGCGACATCATCGCACCCTGGTTGTGGAACCCCTGCGACGATTTAGGATCATCCCAGTTCATGATAGGGTGAGCTTGCGACGATACCAAAGCGCAATAACCCCTAAAAAATCACCCATAACTAAAAAATGAACCATTAAAAATGAAAAATTCAACCATGAAAAGAGAAAGGGGAAGGAGAATACCTTTTTTACGAAAGCGGTTCGAGAAATGGTCCAGTAGGCGCTCTAGAAACATCGCTTGAAATTAGGAATAAAAAGGGGGTTTTTGGCACTATTTGGGTGAAAATACAAATGAAATGGTAAATGCACTATTTTGACCTATTTTATTCACTTTTTACCATTTTAATTTCAAATTAAATTAATTTTTGAATGTTTTTACCTATGCCCTAAGCCTAATGAACTTTTCAAAGTGCCTCTATTATAGGTTGAGAGATCTGAGGACCGGAATTTTGATATGGATACTCCATTTTTGTTTGCTTTTTTGTGTTTTTCTTATGTACATATACTTTTAGGGTTTTTCAGGAAAAACTCCGAGCATGGTCTTAATTCTTTATCACAGTCGTGAAACTATGAGAATGTAATCGAGTAACCTTTTTTCTCTTTTTCGGACTCATAATGGTAATACTAAAAACAGACCCTATGGAGTATCCTTTAAGATCTTTTCAAGCTCCCTAAAAATGAAAAGATAACCGAGCGACCTTGTTCTTTTCACGCTCGTAAAAGTGTTTGAAGAAAATGTCTAAAGAGCGATAGATGATCTCTTTTTCGGTCTCATCAGACTAACTTATGAAAAAGGACATTTTGGTGTTTTATTTAAGTGTTTTTCAAACTCTCTAAACATGAAAAACCCTTGAGTTTCTTTCTTTGGACTCGTAAAACAAGCATCGAAAGGCCCATATGGAACCAAACCACTCCTTCCTAGGGTTCGTTAAAAATGCTCCGAGGGACTCATCCGAAGGATGAGATTACATTACAAGCATATATTATCCTCCTCAATCTTGCGTAAAAATAAAAAACATACTCGCCAGAAATGGTGGGGGAAAATTGGGAAAGGAATGTATATCTGTATATGTGTTAGTGGCAGTAAGTTGCTCTTGAACATGACACCCCTCTTCATCATTGTATCCAGGTTGGGAAATCCATTTGTCTCTCATTTGACCATCCAAAATTCCATATGTTGGGTCCTACTTGAGTCAATGCTTCTAATACAATTTCCTGTCATTCATATATTCAAGAGAATTCCAACCTAAGCAAGCCTTCTATCGAGTCGGCCATCTACAGTCTTTAAAATTTCTACCATTTTAGCCTTCCCTGAGTCAGTTCTGTATCACTTTATGCTTCGATCTACTTCAAATCTGTTACATATTTTGTGTCATTGATGAGGGATACATTAAGGCCCTCATGTGATGAGTCTTTTCCTATCTACTTCAACAAATTATTTAGGAATTAGACTTAGAAATCATTTAGTACCTTGGAACCTGCATGCCTCAATGGCAGGTCTCCTTGCTTTCAACAGTGGGTTCACATCATTGACCTTTGAATGGAAGATTCCATTGAGTGTTCAACTTCGACTCATTCATTCACATTTATTGGATTTTACTAGAGTACCTTGGGATTCATTGACATCAATGGTGATTTCCCTCATACTTGTTAACGATATTCATTAATGACTGGTAATCAAGTGGTTTCTACCATGTTCGACTTCAACACCTATAATCACATGGCTAGATTTGTACTTCAAAATGATGGAAATGAAGACCTCTGATCTCACCTTATTAGTCCAGGTTGCAATGGAGTATTCATGAGTTTGTACTGACATATAGATCCACTGTGTATGTCTCGTGGCTATGTCTAAATTTGAATTCTTAAGAACATAGATCCATAGTGTATTTCTCGTGGCTATGCTAAATCATGATGACATGGATCCACAGTTTATGTTTGGTGGACATGACTCACTTGAAACTCATGGTTAGAGTCAATTGTAGTCTGAGTATGGGAATGCCTACCTTAGAACATGGTATATTATTATGCAGATGCTTGATTGTTTGGAGGTTCCTGACCGATGCACTCCTTGTTTTTGACACACACATTCTACAAAGCATTTCAGTTGTCACAGGTTCCAACTTCATACTTGGGGGGGAATTATGTTACACATTATTTTTGTCACCCCTGTGATCAACTGACGATATGTGCATAAATCACTTCCATGTTCCCTGAAGATACTAAATAAGACTTTCTCCATGAGAAAAGTGGATTATATTTCTTCCTTAAAAACCATATAAAAGAAGATCGTTGCACCCTGCTCTATTCTTGGGGTGTGACGATGCTTGATCATCGCATGCTACACCAAAACTGGACTACGACGTCACCACAGGCTTCCTGTGCATGGGGTGT
Source organism: Picea mariana (assembly GCA_032191745.1). Classification (NCBI taxonomy): domain Eukaryota; kingdom Viridiplantae; phylum Streptophyta; class Pinopsida; order Pinales; family Pinaceae; genus Picea; species Picea mariana. The sequence continues at coordinate 109,027 of JASDQU010012804.1, forward strand.
GACGATCCTCAAACACGAGGAAAAAGTGAAATTCACGAAAGTTCTAGAAGGGAATCTTCTAGAAGATGAGGTGGCTTTCAATTGGTTTGGATCTTACTTGCTTCTCTGATTTAGTGGGATCATTTTAATCTCCTCATCCATCCCTATTTCACCCCATATAAAGAGGGATCTCCCATGGGAAAGGCTAGGCTTGCTTATTCATGAAGAATTCCGCTATAGATTGTACTTGAGATAGCTTTGCTTTAGCTCTCCAAGTCAAGTTGTGAATGCTCTTCATCAAAAGGATTGGAGAAAAGGTGTGTGTGTGTTGAAGAAAAAGTCCATTGGAAGGGACCTTTCAACATCAAGGCATGGGTTGTATTCTCCACTTTCATTTAATATAATGCAGTAATACATTTCTTCCCTATAAAGGTGTCTCTACTTTTATTGTATAACTCCTTGATCTTATACATAGAATTCATTGGAATATATATATCGTTGTTGTCTCTCTTTGTTGGTTTGTGCTTCTTAACAGTTTCACCATCTCACAAATCCAAATATGGAGCAACAAGGATGACACTAGTGAGGATCAAATGTCGTTTAAATGGTATGTCATTTGTCCTTCTCTGAACTAGTTTATATTACAATGAAATCTAAGAAGAAGCTTGTATTTTGCCTTGTTTTGTTCTAGCTTCCTGTTGAAGTTAGGGAGATTAGTTTGTGTCCGCACTTACCTATTTTTTTGATAACATCTACCCCTTCACAGACAACTTAAGAATGTGTATGAACAGAAGAGATCCTTCCAAGCCAAGATCGAGAAATTGAAAGCAAAGTTGCAACCCTTCAAAGAGCAGGTAGCAAAAATGAATCTAGATATATTGGCTAAGGTGGCTACAAGAAGGAGTACCAGGAAAAGAAGAATATATAAAACTATTTCACATCAACATCATTTTTTTATGGTTCACTTTTTGCATACAATTATAACCTGAGTAATGATTTTGGGTCTTGAGCTAAGATTACCATATTCATATGATTTCTAAAGGTTACTTCATGTTTCAAGAGGTTTGTAGTAGGCTATAGAAGTTTTTTCCCAACTTATTATGCAAGTTTTAAAGGTTGGAATAATTTTGGAGGTAAAAATTCACCTATAGGAAAGTTTGCAACGCGTGCTATCAAAGGCCTTATGAACTGGTAATTTTGGGACAGTTTGTAGTGAATTAGTACACAACAGAGTCATGTTTTCATCATAACTTTTAAATTCCGATTTGGGTTCTTCTGAAATGTTTTTTGGAGATGAATCATAATATATTGGACTTTCTGACCAAAACTCATTCTGAACCAATTCATCGTTTGGGAGAAAATTCGAAATCATCATCTACAGGAAAGTTTGCAGTGAATCCTGAAATTGCGCTGCAAACTCTAACAATTTGATAAATCCAAGATGTAGGAGGGATACCACCTATCTGAGTGGGTTCAAATGGTTTCCTAGGAGGTATTTGGACATGAGAGATATGTTTTATATCACCATATAAAGTAGCATGACCTGCTTCAAAAGGCATTTGTCACAATAGACAAGATAACAAAAAATGAGCTAGGTGGATTTTCTCTTTCACCTTGTTGTAACAACTCCTAGAGAAAAGGAAATCCAATGCAACCACTTGGGATTCGACCTATTTAGAGTAGTATGGATTGATACACTATATATAACATTGTTTTGGTTGAGGAAGGGGTTGGATTCATTATCCAAGAGAGGAGAGATTTGGAGGAGTAGTTTAGCTGCCTATTTGTAAGCTTGAGGGCCTGTTTGTAATCAACATTTCTGCCATTAAAGATTCATGAGAGTTGTTTATCAGATTGTATTGTTTATTTTACATTTCTCTTATCATTCTATTTCTTGAATATATTGCAGGTTTTTAGGATCATAGCTTCCATTGATTGATGGGTTCATGAACAACAGAGGATCTACTGTAGTTGGCTTGTTATTCATTTTTTTTGTTCAAGCATTTTTTCAATCTATTCTGAGAGATGATCTCTGTTTAGTAGACATTCTTCTTTTTGTTCACTTTCCTTTCTTCTAATCATAATCATATAATCTCTTAACTAGATGATTTAGCTTGATTGCATTCAATATGTTTTGACTCCATGCCCAATGGTAGATCACTGATCTACAATCAAATTGTTTCCCTCTTTCCTACTCTTTCTTGTTGATCCACCCAATTTAAATTGATTTATTTTTTCAAATTCTTATGTCTATTAGGCTTGTTCTTAAGAAATTCTACGCAAAACTTCTAGTGCTAACATTTTTGGCACCATTGTCAGCAGGGATGATTTTAGGGGCTAAATTTCGCTCATGGGCTAGTTTTCCATGGTTTTTCCAAAAACGAGATTCGCTATTTTAAAAATGATTCGCCCAAATTCTATAGGATACAACTATTTTACCTTAAAAATCACCAAAATTTTATAAAAACTATATAAAATCCTTAGAAATTTGAAATTTTTTACAAAAATATCGCCAATCATTTATAGTTGGCATATGAAGGATTAGTAAGATTCGCTAAGGTTTCTACATTTTAAAATAAATTTTCATTCTTAAAATCATCCCCAATTGTCAGGGATGAAGTTGAAGATCTTCCCTGGGAGAACGACACTGATTAGATCCAACTTTGGATGGTGAACTAAAGCTGAATATATTCAGACTACATTATTGACATGGAAAATCCACTCCATGAATAAAGGATTTGTTGGAAACTTTACTGATTCATGACGAAAAAGGCCATCGAGGCTATTTTGACACAGAGGTTTTCACCTCTCAATTTTTGATTTGTCCCTAGTTTTCCAAATCTAGTTCCTCCTCCATCAGAATGGATTAATTATCTACATGTTTTCAAAGAAGAGAGGGAGGATAATATTTCCCAACATCTTGTTACATTTCATCAATGATTGGATCATCTAGGCATACTTCACGAGGATGTATTGATGAAAATGGTTATGTACTCTTTAAAGGGTGATGCACGAGAATGATATTTTTCTCTTCCTCCTTCTAGCATATGTTCCTTGAGAGATTTCCATGTTGCTTTCAACAAACGTTGTAAAATGTATTATTCTGCTGACATACTTATTGAAGATTGCTGTGAACAGTTTGAGTCTTGTAATCAACATACACTAGAATGTATCTCTTGTGATGAGCTTTATGAAGATGTTGTTGAAAAGGAGATTAAAGAAGAGTTAGTTCTTGTAGAAGAAATTTCAAACTCTTGTATCCAAGAGGAGCTTGAAACTAAAAAAAAGTCTGATATTGAAGATGATAACTTGGATGAAACAAATGATGATGAAACATTGAATAGTTCTCATGTACACTTAGATGGCATTGTTAAATATCGTGAACAAGTAGTTCTCCTTTCTTCTGGAAATGTTGAACAATAGATTCAAGATTTCATCAAGTTTGAAAATGATTTACTTAAGCTAGAAGAAGAAGATATCAACAATGGAGATAGTTCCTTTTATTTTTATGTATCATATGGAGACTCACAACTAATACCTTATGATTTCATTAAAACAGAAAACATGCAAAAGAAATTCAGCCATGAAGAAAACACTATGCATGATCAATTCATTTATGAAGACCAAACTGAGGTATGCATTATTGATTATCAGTTAATATTTGGTTTTTATGCATTCCATGATCCTATAGCAGCTTGTTTGGAGGATTTCATCCATGAATTTTTTTTACCACAGTTCGACTATAAATTTAGAGTTCAGTTTTATGATGAGTTGTTGATTCAGTTTCATGTCTTTATTCTAAAAAAATACATACAAAGATTTCAACTACTCATTCAATTACTTGAATGGTTAGACTAGAAATTTGTATACACTTGATCAAAGTTGTTTTCTGCAGTAGAGTAGGTTTACACAAATAATCTCGCCTTCAGAGAATTTCCTTCAATTTGCATAGTGTGGTCAAGTTGCAGTGTGAGAGTATTTTCAGATTTCAATAAATGAGAAAGGAGCCCTTAGGTATCTGTTTTGCAAGGATCAATGGATAAGGTAATGGAAATACCATGTTCTTGGAGCCTCACAAGGAGGTCTCCATCCCTTGTGGAACCGAATGTTAAAACATAGGATGTACATGAGTTAAGGTCTAGAAAGTTGAGTAGAGTACAATTACAAAATTCTTTCATTCATGATGGTGGTTTCCATCATTAGTAGAAGAGGGGAATTTTTGGTCATATATGTATCTTAGTTTAAATCCTTCATGCAGTCTTTGGTTACATGTTCTCATCATCCAAATGAAAGCTTATATTTCTTTCTTGTAACCACTGTATATTGCTGCAAACTGTTAATATTTTCTGCACTGCAAACTCTTTTCACTTATCAAAAGCCTACAATATTGGTATCCTAAACTTTTTCATTCTTCAAGTTTGTTATATTATACCAAAAAGAGAAAATTATAGTTTCCTCTTGCAACAGTAACCTCGTCCACTATATTATTGTGCGCTGCAAACAGTGTGTTGCAAAATTGCGCTGCGAACCCTCTATTTTCTGATAGAGAAAACTGTGCACTGCAAACTGACGCTGCGAACTTAACAAGTGTGCTGGAAACCCTCTGTTTTACACATAGTTGCTTCAATTTCTTCTTGTCTGTAGTTTCATCCAATTGGAGTTTTGTTTCTATTTTCTCACTTCCTACTTGCATCCTGTTCATCCTCACACTATTATTATGCATAAATTCTTCATTCAACTAAACCCTAAGTTGTGCGAGCTCTGTAAAAAAACCCTAAATTTCCTGTTTTTATTACATATCTCATAACAAACTGTCATAAGAAGAATCAAGAGGCAACTTAAGGATGCAAGAATTGAAAATGACAAATTGAAGAAGGAAAATTTGGAGGCCCGAATCAAGCTGAAGGATATGTTAGGCCTATATGAGGATACTATTGATAAATCAAGATACATGGATAAGAGGTCTCTACGCCTTCATAGACAACTTATGTATATAAACAAAAGAGATCCTACCAAGCCGAGATCGGGAAATTGAAAGCAGAGTTGCATCCCTTCAAAGAGTAGGTAGCAAAGAGGAATCTAGATATATTGGCTAAGGTGGCTACTAGAAGGAGTACTAGGAAAAGATGAATATAGAACACTATTTCACATCAACATCATTTTTTTCATGGTTCACTTTTTGCATACAATTATAACCTGAGTAATGATTTTTGGTCTTGAGATAAAATTACCACATGTATACGATTTCTAAAGGTTACTTCATGTTTCAAGAGGCTTGTAGTAGGCTATGGAAGGTTTTCCCCAACTTCTTATGCAATTTTTAAAGGTTGGAATAATTTTGGAGGTAAAAACTCACCTACAGGAAAGTTCGCAGCACATGTTGTCAAAGGCGCCGCGAATTGGTAATTTTGGGACAGTTTGCAGTGAATTAGTACACAACAGAGTCATTTTTTCATCATAACATTTAAATTCTGATTTGGGTTCTTCTGAATTTTTTTTTGTAGATGAATCATAATATATTGGAATTTCTCAGCAAAACTCATCCCGACCCAGTTCGTCATTTTAGAGAAAAGTTGAAATCATCATCTACAGAAAAGTTTGTTGCAAATCCTGAAATTGCACTACACACTCTAAAAATTTGATAAATACGAGCTATAGGAGGGATGCCACCTGTTTAAGGGGGTTTGAATGGTTTCCTAGGAGTTATTTGGACATGAGGGACATGTTTTCTATCACCAGATCAAGCAACATGACCTTTTTCAAAAGTCATTTATCACAATAGACAAGATCCAAAAAAATAGGAGCTAGGTGGATTTTTTGTTTCACCTTGTTGTAACAGCTCCTAGAAAAAAGGGAATCCAATGCAACCACTTTGGATTTGACCTATTTAGAGTAGGAAGGATTGATAAACTATATATAGCAGTGGTTTTGTTGAGGAAGGGGTTGGATTAATGATCTAAGAGAGGAGAGAGCTGGAGGAGCAATTTAGCTGCCTATTTGTATGCCCGAGGGCCTGTTTGTAATCGACATTTTTGTCATTAAAGAGTCATGCAAGTTGTTTATCAGATTGTATTCTTTTTTTTCCATTTCTCTTTTCATTCTCTTGCTTGAATATATTGCATGTTTTTAGGATCATAACTTCCATTGATTGATGTATTCCTAAACAACAGAGGATCTATTGTAGTTGGCTTGTTAATCATGGTTTTTGTTCAAGCATTTTTTCAATCTATTATGTAGAGAGGATCTCTGTTTAGTAGACATTCTTCTTTTTGTTCACTTTCATTTCTTCTAATCATCATCATATAATCTCTTAACCTGATGGTTTATCTTGACTGCCTTCAATCTATAGAGTGTTTTGACTCCATGCCCAATGGTAGATCACTGATCTACAATCCAATTGTTGCCCTCTTTCTTGTTGATCCACCCAATTTAAATCGATTTACTTTTTCAAATTCTGATGGGTATTAGGATTGTTCTTAAAGAATTCTAAGAACAAATTCTAGTGCTAAAACCTTGTTACAATGGGAGATCTATGGTATTTATTTTTCAGGTGAAAAGTGTTGGCATGTTTACAGGCAGGTGTGCTTGTCATTGATGGCAAGATCAGAGTATGCAGCGATGGAAAAATAGGGACAACGTAAGCTCAGAAGAGATAGTGCAGAGGTGCACGAAGAGTGCAAGACTGTGCTTGTTTATTTGAATGCAAAACAAGCAGGCAAGGAAGATCAGCAGCACAGGGATAATGGCATGGAAAGATTAGAAGCGTAAACTCCATTTCGGAGTTTCGAATACTGGGAATTTGAGAAGTCAAGAATTGAGACTCTTCAACACAAGAGTCCCGTAGTTGCGAAATCCGGAATCCCGAAATCCCGAAAGAGGCACATCAACAAGAGTTTTTGAAAACCGGGAAATAACTCCATTTCGGAGTTTCAGATACTGGGAGTTGGAAGAGTCAAGACTCTTCATCATCAGGAGTCCCGGAATCATGAAATGTGAAACACCGAAATCCTAGAAGGAGGACAGTTTTGGGTACCGGGAGTTGGAAGAGTCAAGACTCTTCATCATCAGGAATCCCAGAATCGCGAAATGCGAAACGCCAAAATCGTGGAAGAAGGAGGACGAGTTCAGATACTGGGAGTTGGGGATGTCAAGAACTCTTACTACAGGAGTCCCGAAGTTGCGAAACCCGAAGTCACGAAATGTGAAATCGCAAAATGTCAAAGACTCCATACCGGAGGTTCGGATACTGGGAGTTGGAGATGTCAAGGAATCTCTCGACAGGAATCCCGAAGTTGTGAAGTGTGAAAAGCTGAAAAGTTGATTTGACTCCATTTTGGAGATTCGCAGATCGAGAGATAGAGTTGTCAAGAACTCTCACATCAAGAATGCCGAAATTGCAAAATGCGAAATGACGAAATGCGAAATGATGAAATACCAGACCATTGATATAACTCCATTTCCGAGTCCCGGATATCGGGAGTTGAATTGTCGAAACACTTCACCACAGGAGTGCCGAAATGCCGAAATGTAGAAACGCGAAATTATGAAATGAAGTTTCGAATAAGGCTGTGGTCACAACCAGTGGTCACATTTGCGGAAGATGGAGGAAAGAGCTAGTGCAACCAAGCTCCATTTCGGGGATCGCGACTGGGAGTGTCGTGACACTTGATCACACGAATGTCGAATGCTGAAATGCCAAAATGGTGAAATGTCTATGTAGCCAGTGGTCACCTCCAGTGGTCACGTAAGTGGAAGGAGCTATCATAGCTGGGCTCTATTTCAAGGTTTGCACTGTAACTGCAAGAAACTATTGATGATTTCTGCCAGAGGAGTGGAAGAGACTTCTGTGTAATTGCTAGAGGAGCAGAAGAGTCTAAAGGAACCTTCTAGTGGAATGAAGACTGGTCAGAGAAGTGATTGACAAATGGAAGGGGGTTGAAGCCTAAATTGTAACATAGAAGATGAAGAGTCTCGACTCTTGAAGAGGCGAATATATCTTGTCTTAACACCCAGTAATAAAGGGGCACATGAGTTTAATTGCCAAAGGTGCTGAAGAGTTGCCATGATGATCAAGCAGAGCACTCGACATGAACAGAGCATGAAAAAGAATGGGAGTGAGCATGCCAAGGAGCACAAAAACTATAAGTAGGCAGAGCAAAGAGGAGGAAGGGTGCTGTTGTGGAGAGAATTTGTGGCGTGTAGTAGGAGAAGGTTGCAGCAGCTGTAATACAATGAAGAAGAATGGTGTGTCAAATGGATATGGCACACAGAGCATAAAAGGTAGAGGTACAGAAAGTGCAAGGCATGGGTGCAACAAGACAGTGAGAAAGTGAAGAAAGGTTGAGGTGCTCCTATAGAGAAAAACAGAAAGATCAGAAAGGGAAAGAAGATGTAGACAGAGAGACATTTATACAAGAGAGCAGAGCATCATAACAGAACAATGATAATCCTGGTAAGCCAATGATCAGTATTGTATCACAATGATAAACTTATATATATAGCAAACTTGATAATTCAGGGTGGAAGGGAGGTGCTAGGGAGGACTGGTGTCCTAACAGGTTCAAGTGGGTGCTTGAACATAGGGAGTTGTAGCTCCCATCTGGTTGCAACCAGAGAAACCAGGGTGGCAGGGTGGTGCAAGGGAGAACTGTTGTTCTCTGTTCTACAGGTTGGTGCCTGTATGATTGGAAGTTGGTGCTTCCATCCAGTTGGTGCTGGAATACTTGGGGAGTTGGTGGTTCCCTCTAGTTGGTGCTAGAGAAACCAGAGAGTTGGTGCTCTCAGCAAGTAGCATCTTGCAAAATAGAGGTTGCAGCCTCATTATGAGTTGGTTCTCATATGTATGATAATGTAAAGAATGTAAACATTACTTATCATATAAAGAAGAGGAGGCTTTTACCCCTTATGGGTTTCCTCAGGAAATATCTGTCTCTGTGTATCTTATATGTTTGACTGATGCTGAATGTGCTATTACTTGATTCCCTGCATTATTTTGATTATTAATGAGTGCTCTGTAAAGAGTTTAAAATAAGCATAATTGTTTAAGCACGGTAACAACTGATTCACCCCCCCTCTTAGTTGTTCAACAATTGGTATCAGAGCCGTCCCCTTTTATCTAAGGGTAGATCCTAGAGCTTAAACATGTCAATCCATGAAGGAAATTCAACCAATAAGGCCCCTCTATTCAATGGAACAAACTTTGCCTTTTGAAAAGTTAGAATGAGAACCTACATAATGGATTTAGGTGCAGACGTCTGGGATGTGGTAGACATTGGTTATGTAAAGCCAGTTGTACTAGCTAATAAGGATGACAATCTAGAATTTAGCTTCAATGTTAAGGCTATGAATGCTATCTTGAGTGGGCTCGCAGAAACAAAATTCGTAAAAGTTATGCACCTAGGAACTGCCAAAGAAATGTGGGACAAACTCATGAGCAGTTATGAAGGTAATGAAAAGGTAAAGGACGCCAAGCTTCAAACCTACATAATACAGTTTGAACAGCTGAAGATGAAGGAAGATGAAACTATTGGAAAATACTTTCTGAGAGTAGAAGAAATGGTAAATGAAATGAAAGCACTTGGTGAAAAAATTGAGGAACCCTCTTTAGCTCAGAAAATCTTGAGATCTCTCCCAGATAGGTTCAACCCGAAGGTCTCTGCTATAGAAGAACTTAATGATCTAAAAACCTTGGAGTTTGATCAACTTCTAGGAACATTGAATGCATATGAAATGAGAATAGTTAAAGATAAACCCACCTCCAAAGAAGCATCATTTAAAGCAGATAAGAATGACGATTCTGAGCCCGATGAAATTGAAGCAAAATTTGTGAAGAGATTGAAGAAGGGATTAGGAAAATACAAAGGTAAACTGCCTTTCAAATGTTTCAACTGTGGTAGGATAGGTCATTTTTCAAATAAATGTCCCCACAAAGGAAAGGATTAGACATGTGATGATGAGGAGAAGTACAAACACAAAAATTTCCTTAAAGAGAATAACTTTAAGAAGAAAAGTCTTTGCATAAACAATGATGATGATCCTTCAGATGATGAAGATAATGACTCCTCTATTGAAGATAAACTGAATGAATTCATACTTATGGCCAAAAAGGATTATGATAATAACAACACAGGGAGTGATGTTGATAAAGAAGAAGTTGTGGTTGATATGGAAGGAGAACTGATCATTGCACTAGAAGAGATTGACAGACTAAGAATCAAGAACAAAAAGCAAAGACAATTGCTGATACAGTTCGAGAAAGACAGTAAAAACCTGATAAAGACCTTGTCCTACTAAAAGTAGAATTATAAGAGGCAAAGAAAATCAAACACATTCTGAAACGATAGTTATCAGAAAAGAAGGCAAGATGTGAAGCATTAGAACAAGAAGTAGTGAAAACTAGGAAAGAGATGGAGAAGTTTCAAGCCTTGTATAATAAAAATCTATCAAGTATCAAAGCCTCAGAAGGATTAGCCACCATCCTGAATCAACAAAGGAATCCAAAGTTGAAAACTGATTTGGGTTATGAAGAGGGATCAAGTAGTGGAAAGCCAAGAAACGAAGAACGCATCAAGTTTGTCAAATGTACAACCAATAACAACAATGAACCTACAGAAACAAAGGAATACAATCAGCCACACAGGATGAGTAAGGAAAAATATGCCAGAATTGAATCTGTAGAACAAAGAAATAATGTGCTTGCTGCTGAAAGATGTCATCAGCATGGAAGAAATCGATTTTCTCAAAGAAGACAACCATTTCCCAGGTACAAAGAATTTTTCCATGGCTATTGTTTCTACTGTTCTAACTTTGGTCACAAAGCTGTAAATTGTTCCTTAAGACTTAGACATGAGCAATTAAGATTTCAAAGGAATAAATACTTGCCACAACAAAGAATGATGCAGCCAAGTAACAAACCGTAACAAATTGCAAATTGCCAAAGTAAGTCTAGGGACATGCAACTAAGGAGGTCAAGAAATATTCAACAGTCAATGAGTAGATAACGCTGCAACAATAATTTTGACCTATTGAACAATGAGATTGAATGCTAAATCTATCATAACTATGGACATAAATCTATTGACTGCCAATTAAAGAACTATGAACCAGATTTGAATTCCCCTGCTGAAAATGTCAAGTTTTGGAAGAAGAACGAAAATGACAACTGTGGATTAGTGTTGTCAGCTCAAAGAAAAATGAACACTTGTTATATATACATTGGATGCTCCAAACATATGACGGGAGACAAAGGTAAGTTTATATCTCTAAGTGAAAGAAAATCAGGGAACATAACCTTTGGAAATGATGCTCCAGGTAAAATAAAGGGTAAAGGAATGGTAAGTTTAAGTAATGGAAAAGGAAAAGCCCAAGATGTTCTACTTATAGATGGGATGAAACATAATCTGCTCAGTGTAAGTCAAATGTGTGACAGAGGATATGAAGTGGTGTTCACGTCCAAAGATTGCAAGATAAAGTCTGTAAACTCAGGACAAGTGGTGGCCAAAGGCATAAGGACAGAAAATAATGTATATGTGCTGAAAGAAAATCGAGAAGAATTTCATCTAAGCAAACATGATGAAAGATGGTTATGGCATAGAAGACTTGGACATCTAAACTTTGACCAATTAATCAAACTCAGAAATCTTGAGGCAGTAAAAGATCTTCCGAGAATATCAAAACCCCAAGATTCAATGTGTAAACCCTGCCAAGTAGGAAAGCTAAACATGACACAGTTTAAGTCCAAGAGCTTTACTTCAACAGAGAAACCACTCCAACTAGTTCATATGGATTTATGTGGACCATCAAGACAGGAAGGCACAGGGAAAGAAAACTACTTCATGATGATTATTGATGATTACTCCAGACTTACTTGGGTTGCTTTTCTCAAAGAAAAAGCTGAAGCATTTGAGAAGTTTAAAATATTTAAGGCTTTAACTGAGACTCAAACAGGCAAGAGGTTAAAGGCAGTAAGATCAGACCGAGGAGGAGAGTTTATCTCAAGTGACTTCAAGGAATTCTGTGATAAGCATGGGATCAAGAGAGAATACACAATCCCAAGAACTCCACAACAAAATGGAGTAGTTGAGAGGCAAAACAGAACAGTGCAGGAAATGGCCAAGTCAATGATGAATGAGAAGAACATTGGTCAAACCTACTGGGTAGAAGCAATACACACAGTAGTCCATGTTCTTAACAAAGCCCACCTAAGACCACAAAGTGACAAGACACCTTATGAACTATGGTTTGGGAGACCTGCTTCAATTAAACACTTCAAAAACTTTGGGAGTAAATGCTACATAAAGAATAATGATGAGAACCTTGGCAAATATGATGACAGGGATGATGAAGGTATCTTCTTGGGGTATGCTACAAATAGTAAAGGATATAGATGCTATAATAATAGGCTGCATAAAATGGTTGACTGTATTGACGTAAAAGTTGATGAAGGAATCCCAGCAAGAGAGGTGTAGAGTAATGAGTCTTCTACATAAGACACAGCTAAAGCCGAAGATGAACAGGTCCAAGAATAAAAAAATGAAGACTCTGAATCAGATGAAGACACAGATACTCAGACATATTCAAATCAGCAGACAACTTCAAATTCCTCCTCTAGAATCACTCAAAAGAATCATCCTGCAAGCCAGATAATTGGTGAAAAAGACAAAGGTGTACAAACCAGGAGAAAGCTAATCAAAAACACCGAAAAATCACACATAGCTTTCATATCCATGCTGGAACCCAAGAATTTTAATGAAGCTAGAAAAGATGAACATTGGGTTAAAGCAATGAATGACAAACTTGATTAGATTGAGAAAAACAATACATGGGAGATGGTTCATAGACCAGAAGGTAAAAATATCATTGGTTCCAAATGGATATTTAAGAATAAGTTGAATGAGCAGGGACAAGTTGTCAGGAACAAAGCAAGATTGGTCTGTAAAGGCTATGCTCAAATAGAAGGACTGGATTTTGATGAAACATTTGCACCCGTAGCAAGGTTGGAAGCTATCCGAATATTTCTTTCCTATGCTTTTCATAAAAGGTTTAAAGTCTATCAAATGGATGTCAAGTCAACTTTTCTAAATGGAGATTTAAATGAAGAAGTCTATATGGAACAACCAGAGGGTTTCGAACTGTCTGATAACCCTGACTTAGTATGCAAGCTAAAGAAAGATTTATATGGTTTAAAACAAGCTCCCTATGCCTGGTATCACAGAATGGATACATATCTCAAAGACAAAGGGTTCAAGAGAGGAACAATTGACAACAATCTATATATCAAAACAGAGGGTGATGATTTGCTCATTGTGTTGGTCTATGTAGATGACATCATCTTCGGATGTAATAAGGATTCATTGGTAAAATGGTTTGCTTATGCCATGGAGTTTGAGTTTGAAATGTCTATGATAGGTAAACTGTCATTTTTTATTGGTCTGCAAATTACTTAGAGGTCTGAAGGGATGTTCATTTCTCAAGAAAAATATCTAAGAGAAATGTTGAAAAGGTTTCAAATGGAAGATTCTAAACCTGATACCCTCTAAAAATACTGCAATAGCTCAGGGGGAGCATGTTTTCTTTGACATTGATGTCAAAGGGGGAGAAAATGAGTGGTCCGGACTAGATGCTACAGTTGGAGGTCCAAAAAAATTAGCTCAGTCGTTCAGGGTTGCCATCAATGCCAAAGGGGGATATTGTTGGCATGTTTATAGGCAGGTGTGTTTGTCATTGATGGCAAGATCAGAGTATGCAGTGATGGAAAAATAGGGACAACATAAGCTCAGAAGAGATAGTGCAGAGTTGCACGAAGAGTGCAAGACTGCGCTTGTTTATTTGATGGAAAAACAACCAGGTAAGGAAGATCAATAGCGCAGAGATAATGGCATGGAAAGATCAGAAGTTTAAAGTCCATTTCAGAGTTTTGGATACCAGGAAATTGAGAAGTCAAGAATTGAGACTCTTCAACACAAGAGTCCCGGAGTTGGAAAATCCTGAATCACGAAATCTCGAAAGAGGCACATCAACAAGAGTTTTTGTAGACTGGGAAATAACTCCATTTTAGAGTTTCAAATACCGGGAGTTGGAAGAATCAAGACTCTTCATCATCAGGAGTCCCAGAATTGTGAAATGCGAAACGCCAAAATCTTGGAAGAAGGAAGACAATTTCGGTTACTGGGAGTTGGAAGAGTCAAGACTCTTCATCATCAGGAATCCTAGAATCGCAAAATGCTAAATGTCGAAATCCTGGAAGAAGGAGGACGAGTTTGGATACCGGGAGTTGGGGATGTCAAGAAATTTTACTACAGGAGTCTCGAAGTCACGAAACCCGAAGTCGTGAAATCACAAAATGTCAAAGACTCCATACCGGAGGTTCGGATACCGAGAGTTGGAGATGTCAAGGAATCTCTCAACAGGAATCTAGAAGTTGCGAAGTGCGAAAAGCCGAAAAGATGATCTGACTCCATTTCGGAGATTCACAGACTAGGAGGTAGAGTTGTCAAGAACTCTCACATCAAGAATGCCGAAATCGCGAAATGCGAAATGCTCAAATGCGAAATGATGAAATACCGGACCGTTGATATAACTCCATTTCGGAGTCCCAGATACCGGGAGTTGAAGTTTCGAAACACTTCACCATAGGAGTGCCGAAATGCCGAAATGATGAAACATGAAATTACGAAATGAAGTTTTGAATAAGGCTGTGGTCACATCTGTCGAAGATGGAGGAAAGAGCTAGTGCAACCAAACTCCATTTCGGAGATCGTGACTAGGAGTGTCATGACACTTGATCACATGAATGTCGAATTGCCAAATGCTGAAATTCCAAAATGGTGAAATGTATATGTAGCCGGTGGTCACTGCCGGTGGTCACGTAAGTGGAAGGAGCTAGCATAGTTGGGCTCTATTTCAAGGTTCGCACTGTAACTGCAAGAAAATACTGATGGGTTCTGCCAGAGGAGTGGAAGACACTTTTGTGTAACTGCAAGAGGAGCGGAAGAGTGTAAAGGAAACTTCCAGTGGAATGAAGACTGGTCATAGAAGCGATTGACAGCTGGAAGGGGGTTGAAGCCTGAACTGTAACATAGAAGATGAAGAGTCTCGACTCCTGTAGAGCCAAATATATCTCGGCTTAACACCCAGTAATAAAGGGGCGCATGAGTTTAACTGCCATAGGTGCTGAAGAGTTGCCACGATGATCAAGCAGAGCACTCGACATGAACAGAGCATGCAAAAGCATGGGAGTGAGCATGCCAAGGAGCACAGAAAATATAAGTAGGCAGAGCAAAGAGGAGGAAGGGTGCTAATGTGGAGAGAATTTGTGGTGTGTAGTAGGAGAAGGTTGCAACAGTTGTAATACAGTGAAGAAGAATGGTGTGTCGAATGGATATGGCACACAGAGCATAAAAGGTAGAGGTACAGAAAGCGCAAGGCATGGGTGCAACAAGATAGTGAGAAAGTGAAGAAAGGCTGAGGTGCTCCTGTAGAGAAAAACAGAAAGATCAGAAATGCAAAGAAGATGCAGACAGAGAGACATTTATACAAGAGAGCAGAGCAGCATAGTAGAAAAGTGATAATCCTGGTAAGCCAATGATCAATATTGTATCACAATGATAAACTTATATATATAGAAAACTTGATAATTTAGGGTGGAAGGGAGGTGCTAGGGAGGAGTGGTGTCCTAACAGGTTCAAGTGGGTGCTTGAACACAGGGAGTTGTAGCTCCCATCTGGTTGCAGCTAGAGAAACCAGGGTGGCAGGGTGGTGCAAGGGAGAACTGTTGTTCTTTGTTCTACAGGTTGGTGCTTGTATGATTGGAAGTTGGTGCTTCCATCTAGTTGGTGCTGGAATACTTGGGGATTTGGTGCTTCCCTCTAGTTGGTGCTAGAGAAACCAGAGAGTTGGTGCTCTCAGCAAGTACCAGCTTGCAAAACAGAGGTTGCAGCCTCATTATGAGTTGGTGCTCATATGTATGATAATGTAAAGAATGTAAACATTACTTATCATATAAAGAAGAAGAGGTTTTTACCCCTTATGGGTTTCCTTAGGAAATATCTGTCCCTGTGTATCTTATATGTGTGAATGATGTTGAATGTGTTATTACTTAATTCCCTGCATTATTGTGATTATCAATGAGTGCTTTGTAAAGAGTTTAAAATAAGCATAATTGTTTAAGCACGGTAGCAATTGATTCAACCCCCCTCTCAGTTGTTCAATAAAAAGAAATGACAAGCAGATAGAAAATGGAGATCGAGAAGTTTAATGGGAAAAGTTTTGAGCTGTGGAAGCTCAAGATGGAAGATTTATTGGTGGACATAAATCAGTGGATGGTGGTGGATCCAGGTACTTCACCTATAGGAACTTCAACAATTGATTGGAAAAAGTTGGATCGGAAGGCGAAGATCACAATCTGACTATGACTCTCAGATTCAGTATTACTGAATGTGTCAGAGGAAGCTACAACCAAATATTTATGGGATAAGTTGGGGAAGTTGCATCAGTCTAAGTCCCTAGTAAATAAATGATTCCTGATAAAGAAGTTGCATAACCTAAGGATGAGATATGGATACTCGGTGGCAGAGAATTTGAACGCCTTCAATACTGTGGTAATTCAGTTAGTATCTGTTGAGATTAAAATTTCAGATGAAGATAAGTGTATCAGTTTACTGTGCTCTTTACCAGACTTGTGGAATAGGTTGGTTGTGGTCATAGGTAGTAATACAACTACCTTGAAGTTTGATGAAGTGGTATCATCCTTGCTGTCAGAGGAGATGAGACGAAAGAACATGGAAGGGAAGAGAACATATGCTTTATTTGCAAGAGTACACTCCCATGAAAGAAATAGTTCTAAGTACTCAAGTGTGATATCTAAGTCTAAGGGTAGATCTAAATATTCCAGAAAGTTTGTAATGGTATGCTAGAGATGTGGAAAAGAAGGGCACTACAAGAAGCAATGTAGATCCAAAGTTGAGAAAAAGAAGGGATCTGAAGAAGTTCCTTCTACATAAGAAAAGAACTCCAAGGAAGAAGGAGGGGATGTGTACTTGGATTCTTCAAGAACACATACAAATCATGAGGCATGGTTGGTTGAATCAGGTGCATCATTTCATATGAATCCCCATAGGGAGTGGTTTTGTGAATATGAAAGGTATACTATAGGTGATGTTTTCCTCGGTGATGAATCGACAACCAAAATCATACGATGAGGAAAAGTATAGTTGAGGCTTATATATGGAAGGATTAGAACACTACTTGGTGTTCTGCACATCCCAATATTTGCTAGAAATTTGATTACTGTAAGAAAAATGGATGATGCAGGGGTAAAAATAATATTTGAAAAGGAAACCTATAGGATGGTTCAAGGAGAAATGGTGTTGTTGAAGGGAGTTCAGTTTGGAAATCTATATAAATGTAAGGAATTACTATTAGCGATGAGTGTAATAGTTCCTTTGTTCCTGATATTGGAGTTGAAGAAGAAAAAACTCCTACATTCTCTGGAGAAAAGGTTATGTTGTAGCATCAAATACTGGGGCATATCGAAGATAAGGGTCTTCAAATACTACATGATAAAGGTATGGTTGAAGGTATGACTAACTACTCTCTGAATTTTTATTTCTCTGAACATTGTGTACATGGGAAGCAGAATTAGGTAAGATTCCCCTCTGGTGAACGAGGGAAGAAGGAATTTTATAGCTAGTTCACAATGATGTGTTTGAGCTTATGTCGATTCCATCATTGGGAACATTTGTTTACTATGTCTCATTTATAGATGACTTCTTGAGGAATACTTTGATATACTTCATCAGGAAGAAATCCGAAGTCTTTGACAAGTTTAAAGAGTTTAAGGCTCTTGTTGAGAATTAAACAAAGAAAATAATTAAGGTGTAGAGGAAAGATAATGGCGGAGATTTTCCGACTGGAAGAAATACCATTGGGAGCGAATGGGTATTTAAAAAAAGTTGAAGGAAACAGGAAAAGTGGAGAAATTCAAAGCTCGATTAGTAGAAAAGGGTTATTCCCAGGTTGAGGGAATTGATTTTGGTGAGATTTTTTCTCCTATTGCCAAGTTAATTTCTATAAGATTTTTGTTATCTGTTGCTGCTGAATTTGATTTTGAAGTAGAAAAAATGGATGTGAATACAACATTCCAACATGGGGATCTGGAAGAATAAATCTATATGAAGAAACCATAAGGCTTTCCTGTGAAGGGAAAGAAGGAGCTGGTATGCAAGATGAAAAATTCCTTATATGGTTTAAAACAATCACCAAGGATGTGGTACCAAAAATTTGATACTTATATGATGGGAATTGGATTCAAAAGAAGAAAAGAGGATCACTGTGTGTATTTTAAATTAATTGGTGATAATTTGATTTATTTGGTCTTGTATGTGGATGGCATGTTGTTGATAGGAAACAATAAGGAGATTATCCAGGATGTGAAAAATCAGTTGTCCTCTAAATTTGACATGAAGGATCTCGGTGTTGCAAATTTCACTTTAGGCATGGAAATTAAAAGAGAATAGAAAAAGATGAAACTTTGGTTAATCAAAGAAAATATATTAAGAAAATATTGCAGAGGTTTAATATGCAGGAATGTAAATCGGTCAAGGTCCCTATTCCTGTTGGTGTAAATTTATCTGCGGATCAGTGTCCCAAGACACAAGAAGAGGAGGAGGACATGTCTGATGTTCCATATGCGAGTGCAGTTGGTAATTTGATGTATGCAATGGTGTATACTATATCGGACATTGCACATGCAGTGGGAGTTTTGAGTAGGTGTTATAGCCCTAAAATTCTCTACTCATGCATACATGGCCTTGGCCCTCTTACCTGCATATTTTTCCAAAGCACTACTGAGAAACTCTTCTTAAAAAACCATTTTTTAGAAGATGTACTCATGCTCCACCATTACATCCCACATACATACTGTTGTTGCACCACTATAGCTCACATACATATGCTTGCTGCACCATTACAACCCACATATGTTTGCAAAAGTTGCAACAATTAAAAAGTTGCAAGGAATTCGTTGAAATTCATGGGCTATTGGAGGTTTCCCAACCAATTCACCTACTATGGCCTGCCACCCAACCAAATAACCATCATTTTTTCATATAAAAGGAGGTGTTGGGGTCTCATTTCACATTAAAGCATAAGAACGGTGAAACTTTTCCCAATTTCATTTCCCCTCCTTGCCCAAGCTTTTGCTACCTTTTGTGAGATATTGCCTCAACATTCCCTCATCAACCCCTTCTTCCTCCATTCAATCCACTCCCTTCCGTTGAGGTGATTAGAAGAATGAGAGAAGAGGCCTATTCAAGGTGCACTTGCAGCATTGTAAAGAGGATCCCGGACCAGGTTCGCGGAACGGTGGCCAACACAGATTGTAAGTTTCAGTCTTTGTTTGATGAATAAAAGAATCACATTTTCCTGTCCCAATTGATGATGTTTTGTGTATTTTCATTGATTTATACTTAGCATTTGATATCTAAACCTAACTCATGAATAGAATAGCATGCTTGTAGTCTTTGTTTTCCTATCTTTCGATGTAGGTCAGCCTTGGGAGGAGACGTGTAGTCGTTGGAACTACCAAGCTTGAGGAGATCATTACTAGACATGGGATCAAAGGTATAGTTACCGATCTCTTCTCTTATTTCTTTCTTTTCATTCGTTTTGGTATGTTTGGGGTAGAAAAAAAAATTGATTAACTTTTAAAAGTTCATTCACTCTGTCTACATCTTAAACCATGGTGTAGCTAAAGGGGGAATTTTCCCACTAGCAGCAAGTATATGTCAAAACCAGAGAAGGAGCATTGGACAATAGTAAAAAGGGTTTTCAGGTATTTGCATGGCACCGCTAGATATGGATTGTGCTATCAATGAAGACCAGGATTGGACAGAGTGTTAGAAATACATGGATTTGTGGATGTAGTCTGGGCTAGATATCTAGATCATAGGAGATCTACAAGCGGGTATGTGTTCAACCTGTTTGGAGGAGCAATCAATTAGATGAGAAAAATACAGGCTGTAGTGGCACTTTCAACTACATAAGCTGAATACATGGCAGACACTCATGCTAGTAAGGAAGAAGTATGGTTACAAAGATTATGATTGGGTATTGGGCTGGTACAACAAGCTGCAATGATAGATTATGACATTTAGAGTGCAATTTTTCTAGTGAAGAACCCAACTTATCATTCAAAGACAAAGCATATTGATATTCAATATCACTTTGTGAGAGACATGGTATAAGAAAAGAAAGTGTTGTTGATGAATGTGGACAATTTGAAGAATGTTGCAGATTCATTAAAAAAATATGTGAGCACTGAGAAGTTCTCTTGGTGTAGAGGATCCATGGGCATTGTTTCCCTGGATTGTTGACTATGTAACCTTTTAACCCCCTATATGCAAATAAAACAAAAAGTGGGAGAATGTTGGGTATGTATTATATTCTTTTCATGACTAGTTCTAGTGTTAGCTACGTTGTGTTGGGCGTGCAACGGGGTTTGAGAATTTTTTTGCTCTGGAAACGTGTTGCATTTTTTTCCTTGTTTTTCATGTCGCCTCGATTTTTGTGTCCATTGTTGGGTGGTTTTTTGGCACATGGTTTTTTGCCAATGGTTTTCTATTTCTGGTTAAGGAATTATGATTGTTGACTAATCCAGGTCATTGGGTTATGGTTTTGGATGCCGATGGCTCCTATATGTATATTTTATTGTAAACAATGTATCATTATGAATGAATATAAAATATGTTGGTTTTCCCGATTTGGGTTTCTAAGGGAAAAATATCTATGTAATGTTTGTATTTGTCATTGTATCTTTTTTGTTCTTTTATTGAAAATATGTTTGCAGTAAAATATTGTACAAGGTTAAAATCAACATACAGTGAGCCTATGCTTGAATGTGTAACTATATTTTTATATTTTAATTCTTTAACAAAAATAAAAACACATGATTCAAAGCTTGACATATGAAAATTATAGAATATAGTATCAAATCCACACTATGGAACATAACTATTTTATGTGGAAACCCATATGAGAAAACCAACATTAAATCAAGGATTGTGCTTGTTAGCACTCTGTAAATTTATTCGGCTGATAAAACAAACGACAATGGTAACCTACAAACCAACTTTAGAGTTGGGTACTAGCCTACTCATCTCAGAGAGGGCTCTCTCGTGTCACTTGGTGTTTTTTTGACAATCAATGGCTAGGTTTTCTTGTTTTGGGGAGTTTTTTATAATTTTGTTGTTAAGGAAGGGGAGGGACACATAGGGATATGGAGTCAAACTTATGAAAATGAATGGAAGAAATGAATGGCCAGTAGAAATCTTCAGAGGATAAAGGCTAGATGAGACAATGAATCTAAGTTATAATTTGTAAATTTGCAGAGTGTAGGAAGAAGAGAAAACATATAACTGCATCAGAGCATTAAATAAATTAATTCTGAATTAGTTAAGAAGAACTTAACACAATTTAAATTTCTTCAGCCGAGAGCATCACAAGATGAATTCTGGGCCTTTGACTATCCAATTTAAACAGAAGACAGTGAAAATGAAATAAAAAATACAGGAAATAATACAAAGAGAGGAGACAAAACTCATATCACCACCATTAGAATCTTTTCATGGAAACTTCAAGACTTCTTCATGTGTATTCAATTCAACTTTAGAAAATTACAATTTAAGTTCCAAATAGCTAAAATTGTGCCCTTTCACTTATGCCAACCCCTTATACATTTGGAACTCCTAATATTTATACAAGCTGATTTCCTTCGGTTTGAAACCAATTACAGTGATTAAAAAGAAACGTTTTAGTTTCTGAAACTGATTACAATGATTAAAATGGAACGTTTCGGTTCTAAAACCGATTATAATGATAAAAAATAAACATTTATTAATCCATATTTTGGCTTCTCTAGCATTTCAGTCCCTTCATGTGATTTTTTGTCTTTCATTGACCTATGGGCATCATTTGCCAGGCCTTGGAAAATTGCATTTGGCCTTACCCAGTTGAATTATCTCCTTTGATTGCAAGTCAGGAAATGCTCTATTTGAGATATAATTTTCTTCCTGAAAAATAAGTGGAACTTGCGAGCCAAGTTAGTGTACTATTTGGATGTAATTGAAAGAGGGTGGTCGCGCCAAGGTTCAAATGGTCCAATGTTCGAAATAATAATAAAATAAATAACAAATTCCCCTTTATACTTTTCCAAATTTTGGGGGCGTGAGGAAGTGGTTTGGGGCAACCCGTTTTTCACCTCGAAATGCACCTGGTGGCACCATGTATCCTCAAATGAAAACCATGGTTTAAATTTCATCCCTCTCTCCAAAATTAACCTCCACACAGTTTCTCCCCCCGAAATTATCCTCGACCATTGATCTCGAGAGTTCACAATCCACGACGTATCGGGCCCCATAAGATTAGCGCTCCTGCCAGATTTAGTTATTTCCTGCTATATTTATCCCCTTCCCTAGTTTATGAAGCTTCCAAACGAATTTTAGCGTCCTTATAGATTCTAAAATCTTGATTTCACACAATAAAAATTAGCATGTGATAACATTGGATCCAATGGTGATGTTATCTTCCCAGTGAGGTAGCAAAGAACTCGTATACTTGGTGCCTGATCCATTGGGATGATCCCAAAACATGTGTGTACCCCACTCCGACTTGTCACCAATGTCCACCGAAAACCCAAGTCTGTACACTGCTCTCAACTGAAAACAAAATGCTAAATACACCACTACAATCTGAATGTACAGACTACTGAAAACCCAAACTGAAAACTTCTTGACAAGCAAGCTTATTTGCACACTCCTATCTACTCTAAAATTGCTGAAATCATAATGCCAATGCAACCATGCAAGCATTTTATCCACTGCTTTCTTTCTTTGTACATGCTTGCTCCAAAGCTTGTTTATTGATAATTCATTCAAAAAATTATCTATAAATTCAAATCTCAAAAAATTAAAAACATTGGGACTATTTATCGCCCCCAACAAAACTACAAATGGATCCTCCAAAACATGCATAAAACAACAATCATGTTTCACCCCTTCCACTGCATCCTTGTTTTCATGTAATTCAACCTGTTGATTTCCATAAAGAGGCTGAAAAATCTGTTGAGACTGTTGAAAATAACAATCTTCTGAATCAGAAGACAGTGTTGGTTGAAATGAAACCCCTGGTGGCAAGCAATCCATATCTAACACCAACCTTGATTGACCACCATCCTTATTTCCAAGATGGTAGTTGATCACATGCTATAAATCTGAACTGAAATAACCTTCCATGTAATCAATAACATGATCATTAAAGGCCTGAGAAGGTTGTTGGTCTTCCTCACTGATAACAATTTTCTCATGTAAAACAATGTCACTGTGAATGCAGTTAGACTTCCCTGCTTCCTCTGTTATCTCACAATTCACTTTCAACAATTCAAAGGAAGAAAAACATAATGGAAGATAATTTTCAATGGCAAGTCCACTGCTTTCTTCATATTCAACATCGTGCCTGGAGGATTTCTGATTTGAAACATTATAAAAAACTTTCTTCAGCAATTTGAAAGAAGCAAAACACAATGGAAAAATTCTTTCACCCGATTCAAAAGTTTCTTCATTTTCTTCACTACTGTCATATGCACATTTTTCGATTTCTTTGGATTGTTGAACAAAATCATTTTCAGATTTGGAAAGTGTAACTGCTTGTTCTGAAAAGTCAACCTCATAGTCATCATTGTACTTATCATACCTGGGTTTCCAAAAATCTCTGTAATGTCATCAAACAGGAAAATTGAGCCAATGGCTTGCTCTTTTGCAGGCTGATCTACAAATTCACATTTATGGTTGTCTACAAGTGCATACAGAAAACAATCAGTTTCTTTCTCATGATGACATGGATCCAAATTCAAACCAATATCAAAACAATTCAGGATATCGGCTTTCAACTCCTCATCGTCTACATTTTCAGATTCATCTTCGACCAATTGCTGCAATTTTGAACTGATGAAACATTCTGTATAATAAGTAATAGGGTCATCAAACACATGAGAAGATTGCTGCAATTTGTTGTCAATTTGTTCCAGTGAATCAGTGTGATTTGGAATCAAAACACATTCCTTTACTTCAGTGATGATTTTAAAATTTTCTTTCAACAATATAAACGAAGAAAAGCATAAAGGTAAATAATTTCCTTCAGCTGATTCGATCCTTTCTTCATATTCTTCTTTGTAACTGTGATATGTAGGTTGATTGTTCTCATTACACTGTTGAAAAGGAACATTTTCTTATAGAGAACATGCAGTTGGTTTTTCTAGGAAGTCAACATTATAATCATCACCATATTCATCATATATAGGAAAATCAACAACATCTGCAATGTCATCTAACAAGGAAAAACTTGGGACATCAACCTGCTCTTCAACAATCTGATTTGCAAATTCATTCTCTTGACTATCGTCAACTGAATACATAAAAAAATCAGCCCCATGATTATCATGGGATGGTTCATAAAACTAAATTAGCACCTTATTTTTCAATAAGTGGAATGTAATCCTTTGCAAAATCATTAGCATTTAAAACTTCAAGAGGACATATGATATTATTAACCCTCTGCTCAAAATTCAAATCAATTGTTTTTTGTTCATATTTACTGTCATGTTCTTTAGCATCCAACTCCTCATTTTGAATATGTTTACATGCTTGAATATTGTGTTGAATCTCCTGAGCATCATAAAACATTTTTTGTAAGGACTTAGATCTTCTTTCCATAAGAAGGAAAGATAAATCTGGATGAAAGGTTGTTGCAGAATAGAGCATGGCAGGAGCTTCTGTGGGTTGAATTTATTTGGGAAATTTGTAATAAATACTAGAAAACCTTATACTAAATGCATAATTAGTTTCAATGCTCTACCTTTTCAAGGCATATAACTTTGTAATATGTAGATCCAAATATTTCCTCTTGCCCCAAAGTTTCAAAAAGACATTTTTTAATTCCTTCCATGAGCTAATTGTCTCAGGATGCAAGTGTTTAAACCAGTATTTGGTATTCCCTTTCAAGGACTGAGAGAAGGCCCTCATACAAACATCGTCATGATCAATCTCAAACAAATCTATAAAATGTTCAAAATCTTGGATGTATTTTTCAGCTATGATGGCATTAGGTTCTCCCTCAAACACATGAAGGTACTTATAGTGCTTTGGAGGAAAATTATGAAGGATGTGAGGTAATTTTAAAGGTCTATATCTATGCTGAATCTTGGAGGGTGTTGGATCAAGTACAGGAGGTGAGATATCAACCTTGATTTCATGAGGCTCATCAACTTGGCTATGGTCAACACATGGCTCAGATGGAATATTTTGATCAAAATCAGTGATACAATGAGGAAATATATGTACAATTTTAAGAAGAGGATATACAAGTGCAAGATTCTCATGATCATCATTTGAATGCAGGAAGTAAAGAAAAATGTGTTTAGAATGTTCAGGAAAGGACACAAGGTAATTAATAAAAAAAAATATTATGTCTTGAAAAAACTCAACTTTAGGTACTTGTTTTCTCCCATGACGTCCTTTCATACCTCTGTCAATGGATCTCATCCTCCAGTGGAGTCTCTGAATTGCATTTGAATCTTGATTGGAGTCGTTAGGTGGAAATGTACAACCTTCTTGTGTTTGACCTCTATCCACCATCATAAATCAAGTCTAAACCTTATCATTTCTCCCAAGGAAGATTTCACCTTCGATCACTGACAACGGTGCCAGAATGTTAACACTCTGTAAATTTGTTCGGCTGATAAACCAAACGACAGAGGTAACCTACAAACCACATTTAGAGCTGGGTACTATCCTGATCATCTCAGAGAGGGATCTCTCGTGTCACTTGGTGTTTCTTTGACAATCAATGGCTAGGTTTTGTTCTTTTGGGGAGTTTTTTATAATTTTGCTGGCAAGGAAGAGGAGGGACACTTAGGGCTATGGAGTCAAACTTCTGAAAATGAATGGAAGCACTGACTAGTCAATATAACTTTGCAGAGGATAAAGGATAAATGAGGTGATGGATCTGAGTTATAATTTGTAAATTTGCAGAGTGTAGGAAGAAGAGAAAACATATAACTGCATTAGAGCATTAAATAAATGAATTCTAAATTAGTTAAGAAGAACTTAACACAGTTTAAATTGCTTCATCAGAGAGCATCACAAGATGAATTCTAGGCCTTTGACTATCCAATTTAAATAGAATACAGTGAAAATGAAATCAGAAATAAAGGAAATATATACAAAGAGAGGAGAAACCACTTATATTGCCACCATTATAATCTTTTAATGGAAACTTCAAGACTTCTGCATGTGTATTCAATTTAGCTTCATAAAATTACAATTTAAGTTCCGAATAACTAAAATCATTCCCTTACACTTCTGCCAACCCCTTATACATTTGGAACTCTTAATATTTATACAAGCTGAGTTCCTTTGGTTTTGAAACCGATTACAATGATTACAAAGAAACGTTTCAATTTCTGAAACTGATTACAATGATTAAAATGGAACGTTTCGGTTCTGAAACCGATTATAATGATTAACAAGAAACATTTCTTAATCCAGATTCTGGCTTCTCTGCCGTTTCAGTCCCTTCATGTGATTCATTGTCTTTCATTGACCTCTGGCCATCATTTTCCAGGCATTGGAAAACTACATTTGGCCTTACCCAGCCGGATTATCTCCTTTGATTGCAAGTTAGGAAATGCTCTATTTCAGATATAATTTTCTTCTTGAAAATGAGTGGAACTGACTAGCTGAGTTAGTGTACTATTTGGCTGCAATTGAAAGAGGGTGGTCGTGCCAAGGTTCAAATGGTCCAGTGTTCAAAATAATAATAAAATAAATAACAAATTCCCCTTTATACTTTTCCAAATTTCAGGGGTGTGAGGAAGTGGTTTGGGGCAACCTGCTTTTCACCTCGAAATTCACATGGTGGCGCCACGTATCCCGAATGAAAACCATGGTTTAAATTTTGGCCCGCTCTCTAAAATTAACCTCCGTTCAATTTATCCCCCCGAAATCATCCTCACCGTTGATCTCGAGAGTTCACGATCCACGATGTATCGGGCCCCATCATCTTAGCGCTCCTACCAGATTTAGTTATTTTCTGTCATATTAAACCCCTTCCCTAGTTTATCAGGATTCCAAACCTCTTTTAGCGTCCTTCTAGATTCTGAAATCTTGATTTCACACAATAAAATTAGCATGTAATAACAATTCTTTTCATATTCTTATATTATGGGGTGAGTGCAAGCTAATGATGGTCTCTCATGACGTGTTAGTGGCAATGCAAACCTGAAAAACCAACAATCTATTAACTTGGAGGGATTATTCAAGGTACTTTTACAATGAGTTTGAATATGGTGTAAGAAGACGAAACATAGGAAATTGAATTATCTTTCCGAATATAGAACTTTTATTCATAGAAATTGTGAATAACTATGTCAAATTTGATTTTTTCTAACAATGGTATCTTATTTTTCCAATAAAATATAAGGTATATGTTTTTGTTCCTGGAGGTGTTGAGTACCTTAATGATGCAATTTCATTCCAAAACCTTGTATACTTGTAGAGAAACTATTTTTCTTGTGCCTTATAGTTTTTGGAAAATTTTGATATTAATTTTATATTTTTTAAAAATTATCAAAGTCAACATATGCCTGAAATTAAAACCTCTTTTGTTCTTGTAGGCTAAGAGGGTCTTAACATGATTAAAACAATTTTTTTTAGATCGCAAGTATTAGTCTCCTCTAGTGCTGCATATAACTCATTCGATAAATGTTTAAGCCAACAAAAAGTTATAGAATAAAGAAGAGAGGTATGTATTCTAGGATTTTGATATATGCTAAGACACAAATATATTAAAAACAATAAATATTATTAATTTTTTTTTAAAATTATATATTTAGAATCTGCATAGCCAACGCTATCTATGTCTATAGTTTTTTCAACAACTTAATTGTTTATCCTATAGTAAAATAACGCCAAAGAAAAAGATATAGAGGGGTATTCACAAAAATATAGGTTTTTATCAATTTGCAAACCGAACAACTAGGTTTGTCATCCCGAACCTAAATTCGAGCCAACCAAGTATACATGTTGTCAATCCTGACCAAAAAAAATTGAATTCAAAAGAATGTGCACATGTTCTTATGAGCACATACATTCTCTAGGAATGCACACATGCTCTTATAATTCATTCCCCAATCCCTCCCTCTCTCTCTCTCTCTCTCCTACATATACCCCCCCTCTATATCTCCCTCTCCCTCTCCTTCTCTCTCCCTCACACTCCTATACATGGTAATACCTAGACATGGAAATATTTAGACATCACGAGGCATGGAAAGACCTAGACCTAGACATTTCCTTGACATGCCTCAGACTCTCACACCCACTCCCTCTCTAACCCTCTTCTCTCTCTCTCTTTGCCCCTTTGTCCCTCCCTCCCCTATTACACCTCCCTTTCTCTTCCACCTCTCTCCCACCCTTTCTCTCTCTCCTCATTGTTAGTATAAGTTTTAGTCTGTCTCTTCCCCTCTTTCTCTCTCTATTCCCCCTCTCTGTTTCCCTCTTTATCCTCCCCTTCCTCTCACTCTCTCTCTACCCCCCTTGTATTTCTCCCTTTTTGCTTCCTTTCCTCTCACTATCCCTCATTCTACCCCCCCTCTCTATCTCCTTCTCACTCTCTCTCCCTCTCTACCCCTCATATTTGTCTTTATATCTCCACCTCTCACACTCTCACGCACTCTCTCTCCCCCCTCCTCCCTCTCTCTCTCTCCCCCTCCCTCCCACTATCTCTCCTCTATCTCTCCTACATCTACCCCTCTCTTCTACATTTACCTCTCTCTATACCCCCTCTCTATCTTCCTCTATCTCCCTCTCACACTCTCACACACTCTCTCTACTTCCCTTCTATGCCTTGCTCTCTCTCCCTCTCGCGGTCTCTCTCTCACACTTTCTAGCGCCCCTCTATGTCCCCCTCTCTCTCCCTCCCACACTCCAACACACTCACTCTCTACCTCCCCTCTTTTTCTTCCTCTCTCTCCCTTCCACACTCTCGCACACACACTTTATATCCCCCCTCTATGTCTTCCTCTCTCTCCCTCCCATAGTCTAACACACTCACTCTCTACCTCAGAACCTCTTTGTCTACCTCTCTCTCCCTCCCACACTCTCACACACACAATTTCTACACCCCCTCTATGTCTTCCTCTCTCTCCCTCCCACACTCTAACACACTCACTCTCTACCTCCCCTCTTTGTCTACCTCTCTCTCCCTCCCACACTCTTGTACACACACTTTCTATCCCCCCTCTATGTCTCTCTCTCTCCCCCTCCCACACTCTAACACACTCACTCTCTACCTCCCCTCTTTTTCTTCCTCTCTCTCTCCCTCCCACACTCTCTCACACACACTTTCTATACCCCCTCTATGTATTCCTCTCTCTCCCTCCCACACTCTCACACACACACTTTCTATCCCCCCTATATGTATTCCTCTCTCTCCCTCCCATATTCTAACACGCTCACTCTCTACCTCCCCTCTTTATATTCCTCTATCTCCCTCCCACAATCTTGCAAACACACTTTCTATCCCCTATCTATGTCTTCCACTCTCCCTCCCACAATTTAACACACTCACTCTCTACCTCCCCTCTTTTTCTTCCTCTCTCTCCCTCCCACACTCTCGCACACTAGAAAGTTTGGTACATTGCAAGTCAAGGCATGGTAAGGCAAGAATTTCCCTTGAACAAGATCTCGCAAGGCATGCCAATACCTACACCTAGACCTAGAGTTAGTCCATGACCTAGAACTATACCATGACCTAGACCTAGACCTTGCCTCACCATGCCTCACACTCTCACATCCACCCCCTCTCTATATTCCCCCCTCTTCGAATCTCTCTCCCTCTCTCTCTCTCCTTTTGTATATTTCTCCCTCCCTCCCTCCCCCTCCCCCTCTCTTTCTCCCCACCTCATTCCCTCCCTCTTCTCCTTTTTCCCTCCCTCCCCCTATACTCCCCCTATCTCTCCCACCTCTCTCTCTCTCTCTTTGTTGTTAGTCTCTCTC
>JASDQU010012805.1:12487-25510 GCA_032191745.1 Picea mariana
ATAATGACATGATTAATCCACAATGGGGATTTAATCCAATAACAAAATAATAAGAATGCTCTTCGCAGTTACATTATTTCAACACCACTAAACCCGAATGGCACCACTGTCGGCCATTTAGACATGAATTCACATGAATACACTGTGGAGGTTGGTTACATCAACCCACGGAACTCGATTGCCATCATTTGTCAGGCAATAAGACATTGTTCATTATTCCAATGGCTGATCATGAAAGTGACGAAACCTATACGGATCCCAATGTTGAGTATACGCTTCCCTGCAAAGTTCAGGATCTTCATCGCTGTCTTCGTCTTGCTGCAGAACATGTCTAGTTCTGATCACCCATGGATGTCTTTCACGAATAAAAAATGATTTATAATCATTTTCAGAAAATTGTTCTAAGTTATGAATATTTCCTGGAAATCTTCTATCTGGAAACAAGAACATCCTTGTAGTGTCTATTACATCAGGATGGATGACACTTGGATTTAATCCAAATTTTGTCCACCAGTCTAGAAGCCAGTCTGGTTCAGGAAAAGTAATAAACAGAACAAAAAATTTGATCATACAATAATAATATCTGTACCGATCTGTCCATAAACAGACATTATACCACATAGCTTTATATTGAAAATAATTAATTTCAAAAAGTCTCTGATGTGGGTCTTGTTGAGGCCATGAACCAAGATCTCTCATTCTATTGATCTGAAAGAAGTTCCATGCAGGAGTCTGATACCAGGTCTAGGTTTGTTGATTGAACAAATTTCTGTTGACAATTCTAATTCTTGAAAGATCACCCATTTCTATCAATTTCTGCCTGGAGGCAATAGTACTGGGTTGATGTATTTGCCCAAGCACATGTTGAGGAGGGATGACATGAATGCTGGTATTTCTTGAGAATCCTGGTAATCCCAGTTCAACTCCTTCTGAGCTTCTTAACTGCCATTGAGGAACCCAGTTTTCTTTGTAAATTTCCCAATCTATATTATCATCCATATACTCAGTAGAAGGAGCATTTCTATAATCATCCCAAGTGTTTATGATGATCATACTGTGAGAGAAGTAGGCAATTTGAGCATGTGCCTCTGAGATGAAAGGCAATTCTTTTCTTTTGGAGGGTCGACCATTTAAGCTAGGCAAAGTTATAAAATAACCTGGTCTACCTTTTGGACTTTGATAAGAGCCATGTGGCTCTACTGCAAATAAAAATGGAGTGCCTAAAATGCAATCCACAGGCAAGTCTGTTAAAATAAATTTCATACCTAAGGCATATTCATCAAACAATAAAATGCCTTTAGGGATTTCAAAAAACATATCAGTGTTTACATTTCCCAGTCCAATGGCAGAGTAGTTACTGGGAAGCCAATATTTTGTGGGTACCAAGTTTTTCTGAATCAGATTCATATCAGACCCTGTATCAATGAGTGCATGAAAGTAAAAAACTTCACCATTGATTTCCATTTTGATTTTGACTTGGTATTTCTGGAACTTGATGGGCATAATTTTCATTGCAGTAAGTCCTTGCATATAGGCAGTTGTATTTGGAGCAACTATATTTGGATTCTGAATAGGAACATCCTCTAAAGGTGGCGGGATAGAATCCAATCTTTCTTTAATTTCTGCAATTTCTTTTCTTGCCCAAGAATCAATCTTGAAGTTGTTCTCAGCTTCTTCTTCCATTTTCTTTATTTTTCCTTTCAATTCAGTGACTTCTTTTTTCAGAAAATTACTTCCTTGGCTAGGTCTGTCACTAAAGTATTCTGCAATTTTGCTTCTTTGTTAAATTTGATAAAAGTTTTAGTGTTTTTATCAAAAGAAGCATCAATGAACAAATGTTCTCGTTTTGAGGATTCAATGGATCTTGCCCTTTGTGTTGTTCTAACTGCCTTCAAAAAAGAATCAAGAAGAGAATTCTTCATGTCACCTTCTAGCAAAGATTTGATCTGAGCCAGCATTTGGGCTTCTTGATCCCCTGTGTTGTGAAACATGCAGACTTTTATTTTATGCTTTATTTCCGGTTCTGAATCAGATCCAGAACTTTCTGAAGTGCTTTTGCAAGAACATAAATTTGGATTTTTGCAATTGCACTCTTGATTTATCAAAATATTTTCTTCTGAGTCATATTCAAACTCAGAGGTACTTGTTGATTCTGAACAACAATCTTGTTGAAGGAGGTGTACTCCTTCAATTTTTGGAAAAGGGTGGTGAGGACATTGATTTGTTTCATGGTCATTTCCACCACATCTATTACAATGTGTTCTCTGGGCTATTTGTCTTTTGGCTTGAAAATCCTTAGCCCGTTGTTCAGAAGCTTTCCCTTTTGACATCTTGGATGCCTTATTTTCTGGACAAGTATGTGCAGTATGTCCAAGTTTCCCACAAATCCAGCAATGAATTTATAGCTTGGCCCGATGAGTATGGGTTTTCAGATGAATGTCATCACGCTCATAGTAGTGGGTTTTAGGCCTGTATCTATATTTATACTTCTCCCTCTTTTTCTCTTTGAATTCTCTCTTTTTCTTTCTTTTCTTTCTGACAGGATCAGATATGTATAAGCCATATTTTTCACAAATAGACTTCTGGTCAGGAAGATGGGATAGTTTAGATACAAAATTATGAACTTTCATTTGGACACATAGTCCAATCAAGGCCTTGGTATCCTCAAATCAAAGGAGATTAGATCCCTTATAATTATTAGCCACTCTTCAGTTATTATTCTACAAATGGAAAACTCAATCCCATAGCATATCATAAATCTCTATATTATTCTTCAAAATCTAGGGCTAGTGAAGAGTTTCATATTTGTTGAGTTCTATCGAATCCTTATATCTTTCAACATCCTACAAGTGTTTAAAAACTTATCAATTAACACACCATTATCTTATCCACTACAAAACATAACTTTCAGGAATTGATTGTCTTTGAGGAATTGATTGCTCATCTAACAGTGAATATTCTAAGGTAGAATTATAGGGTAAATGCAAATTTTTGCATTCAATAATACTCAGTTGCATAAGTTAGATTGACAACCCTCCATTAAAAATTATAAACAATTGAAATGAGAAACTAATAAATGCAGGCAAGATTTTTATCATGAGCAATTGCCAACCAGTGAAGAATTAGTGAAAAGTATTTTAATACAAAAATCAAACTAACTAAGGTGCTACTTCTAAGATGAAGGGGGGGCTACCTTCTCCCAGAAGTATGCCCACTACGCACCTACAAATTCAGAGATTCAAAAAATGAGCACGCATAAGCTTGTCTTTTATTTCATAATAAAACAGAGTACAAGTATTGAAATAAAGTCTCCATCTTGCTCCCTCTTATTACTACTATCCATCTCTATCTAAGCATGAATGCCTTCGACACTTTTTTAATTACATTTTAATCATAATAGTAATTCTATGCATTCAATCCCATATCAAACCTACTAAAGATAACCAGGAAATTATAATATTAGATTCAAACAAATTAATGAACAAACAAAATTACAGATTTGGTCATCTCGTTACAATTTCATGACCGAAGGCATGAAATCGCAATATACTCACGTGCTACAGGATTCGATTGGAGTGTTGACCATGAATAACATTTTTTCGTTGTTGGAGTTTTGTCTAATATGGATAGCATGTATCCCTATGTACATGTTTCTCCACAAAACCCACATCTTCGAATCAACTGGGAAGTTCAACAAGCATCCTAACCATCGAGGTAGTTACATGATTATGTCCAACATGCTACAAGAATATTCTAGTAACCTTATCAACTTGAGCAATTAAACATATATTATTCATTAAACAAGGAAAATGCAATACTTAGGCTAGAATAATTACTTTTGTCAAGTCAAAAATGCATTTTGAAGAAAAAATGGTAAAATATATATGTCATCATGAGGTAATAAGATGGGTAAATGGTTAAAACAAGATCCTAGAGACTGTACCAAATATGTCAAAACAGGGACCCTACACCATGGAATTGTTCAAGTCAAACATTAGAATTGGTATGCCATTTGGAATGAAGGACAAGTGGTGTAGCTCTTTAATTTAGATGAGATGGGACATAAAAGCATCCCCTCCACCCATATTATCCATTCATAGCATCAATCTCGGTCAAGTGAGTGATTTAAAGCCTAATAGGATGAGTTTTCTTAGCAAAGATGAGATCTTGTTCCTTCTCGACCTTTGGTGGAGTTATATCGCAATCAACCTAGTAATAAATCCATTCACTCTGACATCCATCTTTTCTCCATCTCATAGTTATGGGTCTAGCATACCCTTTGTAGTGGGTTTCGACTCATATTGTCTCGGAGTCAATAGGTGGTCTCCAACCGATGTTTTACATGGATCTGGTCTGGTTAGCTTGAATCCATCTACCATGGACGATCAATGTCACATCAATGGCTATGATCCTTCTAAAATTGCAAATCTTCATCATGTTCAACAAAGGATTTCTTTCCAAACTAAGGATTTACAGGTAGCAATTTCCCATCAAGAAATAACAAAATTTCTTCTCTACTTGAAGTTCAATTAGTTAGGAATGCTAAATTGGAAGCAAGAGTGTCCATCCAGGGGAATCAATTAAAAAATCTCATTGCAGACCATAACATGCAATACCAATTGATTCTGGGTCTAGCAAGGAAATCTCACTCTATGACTTATCTTCCAAAAGTCTCTAATGGGTCTGTCATAGCAGCTATTAAGGAGGACGATACAGTGCTACAAATCTAAGGGGAGATGGAATACAAGAATTTCCATATCTGGAAATCCATGAAGATGTCAAGCAAGAAGCCCACGATTGGATTTTATGTTTTGCAAAATAGTATTTTTTATAGGCAAGTATGGTCAACTTTATAGTTGTAATTTTTATAGTTTTGTGTAAAAGGTTGTAAGGACAACTTAGTTTGAAGGTGGACTTTCTATAGTTTTGGGAAATTTTGAGTCCCAATCATCAAAATTTCTCTAGTTGATCTGTATTATCATGTTGTACAGTGTGGTCACAACTTTCTTTGAATACAATCAATACCCATTTCAATTTTTTTTTAAATGTTTTCGCACCAAGAAAGATACTAGTGGAAAATATAATATGCTACATTGAGCAATGAATTAAGAACCTACCCAATAACTCAATAGAAGAGGCGAGGCAAGAATGTGATGTAGCATTAAGAAGAGAAAAATGGCACTTGTAAGGAAATATTAACAAGGTAGACGTGTTTCCTTTAAGAAAATTGAGAAATAATAAAAACATCATAATAGTTAAAGTAGACAAGTGTAATGTCACATTTGTGCTAGAATAAACAAGACTATGATAGAAAAATGATGGAGCACCTCACAATCAGTGGGATTTATAGAAAACTATTCTATGATCTCAAAAACAAAATTCTAAAATATGTAATAAGGTAATTAAGGAGTCGTCTCTTGAGAAGAATATACAAAATAAACTTGTTGTCTCTTGAGAAGAATATACAAAATAAACTAACTCATCATAACATGATCATGCCTGGCATTTATGGATTTTTTAAAATCCACAAGGACGATGTTCCATTAAGGACTATCATAAACACTATTGGATCACCAATGTATTACTTGGCTAAATTTCTTGCACATAATCTTAAATACCTTGATGGGAACAAGGCTTGTTTTATAATGACTTAGTTCATCTTGTCAATATATTGAATAATCTAAAAATGGATGGGGAAGACATTCTTATTAGTTTTGATCTAGTTTCACTTTTTATGAAGATACTACTAAGGGAAAGTATAAGGGTCATAAGGGATATCACTAATGATGAGATGATGAATCTGGTTTAGGTGTGTTTGTTGGTTGTGGAGCTTGATTATCTTCTTGATTTATATGAAGGTATGCTTAGCCCCATTTTGCCAAGGAACTTTTTTGGAAAAAATTCCTTGTAAAATATTGTAATTTTGTAGTCAATCTGAACCATTCATTATAAGGTCGCAGATTTGACGATAGAAGTTATGTTAAGGTTTTTTTCCCTAGAAGGAAACCTTTTTTTCTTAAGGGAATTGTATTGTGGTTAGGTATGTGAGTGAATATTGCATTCTAAGAGAGGAGACTATGAGAGAAAGAAGAGGAATTTACATCATGTGTTTTATAGGTAGTATCCCTTCATTTGCTAGATAATAATAAAGGAAGGACCAAGCAATTTCTTTGGTGGACATAGCCCACTCTAAGTGAACAACACATATTTGTGTCTCTATTGTATTGTGTATCTTATATGTTTTATTTCTGCATTTGTTTTATTGTATTGCTACGCTATCTTTTTTTTCTAACAAATGGTATCAGAGCCAAAGGTAACTCGCAAGAAAAGAGGGTTCCTAGTTTGAGTGGGAGCAATGGAAGAAGATGGAAAGTTTAAGTTCGAGAAATTTAACGAACAAAACTATTAGATATGGAATATGCAAATGGAAGATTATTTATATCAGAAGGATCTATTCCTACCATTCGATGGAATAACAAAGAAGCCGATGAGTATGACAGACAAAGAATGAAAGGGTCTTGACAGAAAGGAACCGGGAACGATACAGTTGTGCCTGGCATTTTCGATGTCTTTCAATATTTCAAAATAAAAGACAATGAAGAATCGGACTGATGTATTGATTAAACTATACGGAAAACCCTTGGCCTCAAATAAGGTATTTCGAATGAAAAACTTATTTAATATGAAGATGTCAGAAGGTGGGTCTGTTGTCAATCATTTAAATGAATTTAATACAGTTATTAATCAGCTAAGTTATGTAAAAGTGGACTTTGATGATGAGGTTAGGGCTCTTATAATCTTATGCTCATTTCCATAAAGTTGGAACAACTTGGTCATGGTTGTAAGTAACTCTGTCTATGGTTCAAACACTCTGAAATTTAATAATGTTGTTGGTGTTATCCTTAGTGAGGAAATGTGGTGGAAAATCACGGGTGATACATTAGATAATGCATTGACCGTGAAGAATAGAGGAAGACAAAGGATAGAGGAAAGGGCTCAAGGAACCACAGGAATTATAGGAAGGGAATATCCAAATCTAGACTACGAAAGATAGAGTGTTGGAATTGTGGGAAGAAAGGACATCTAAAGAAATACTGTAGAGCTCCAAAGAATCAAAGAGATGGATAATAGGAGAAAAATCAGGAAGCAAATATAAGAAGTGATGTGTTACAAGATGCTTTTATTCTTTGGTTAGATAATATTACTGAGTCTTGGGTAGTATATTCAAGGGCTTCATTTCATGCCACACTCCATAGGAAATATTTAGAAGATTATGTTCAAGGTGATTTTTGATAGGTTTATTTGGGTGATAATGAACCATGTCAAATTGTTGGAATGGGTAAGGTAAAAACAAAGAAAAAGAATGGAAACCAATGGTTACTGAAAGAGGTGAGACATATACCAAATATGAGAAGAAATCTAATTTCAGCAGGGCAGTTGGGAAGTGAAGGTTCTATCTATATATTTATAGATAAGGTGTGGAAAGTCACTAAGGGATCATTGGTAATGAAAAAGGGGAGAAGGTAGGTACATTGTATTTATGTATTGTTAATGTTGACTTTTCTATCTCTTTAGCTTCTATAGGAGTGGTTGCAACACTATGGAATCATAGGATTAGACACATGAGTGAGAAGGGGATGTAGATACTTCACAAAAGGAATTTGTTTCCAGATCTTAAATAAGTTGATTTAGATTTCTGTGAGAACTGTGTTTATGGAAAATGGAAGAGAGTCAGAAAAGAAAAGAAGAATGAAAAGTTGGAGCTTGTTCATACAGATGTATGGGGACTAGCTCTGGCATCATCTCTTCATGCATCTCGTTATTATGTTACTTTTATTGATGATGTAACTAGAAAAACTTGGGTTTATTGCATTTGACAAAAATCTAATGTTTTTTATATTTTTAAGAAATGGAAATCTTTGGTTGAAAATGAGACAGGAAAGAGGTTGAAGTGTCTCAAATTAGACGATGGAGGTGAATATTGCAGCAATGAGTTTGAACACTATTGTTCATACCATGGGATTCTTAGAGAGAAGAACTTCCAGGAAGACCACAATAAAATGGTGTGTTAGAAAGAATAAACAGGACAATCATGGAACATGCAAGGAGTATGAGATTGCATGTTGGGTTTCCCTTTCAATTCTAGGTAGATTTTGTAGATACTGATGTTTACTTAATACACAGAGGAAATTCAAGATCTTTGGATGGTGGCCTTCAAAAGGAGGAATGGATAGGTAAAAAGGTAAACTATTCATTTCTGAAGACTTTTAGTTGTGAAGCATGTGTCCATATTGATAAAGAAAATAGAACAAAGCTTGAAGAAAAATCCAAGAAGTGTACATTTATTGGATACGATGTTAATGATTTTGGTTATCGCTTATGGGATTATGAAAATCACAAAATCATTAGGAATAGAGATGTCATATTCAATGAGAATGCCATGTACAAAGATTAGTTGCAGGGAAAGAAATAGGAAAAACAAAACAAAATATATATTGCTTGATGAGATCATTAAAAAAGAAATTCTAAAGGTACCAAAAAATTAAAATGTACAACAACATAAGTAGCATGTACCTCAAATGCATGTGAGTTTTGTTAGAATATATACCAGGATAAGTCAAAAAATCATTAGGAATACAGATGTCATATTCAACGAGAAGGTCATGTACAAATATCAGTTGCAGGGAAAGAAACGGGAAAAAGAAAAACCAAAATATACATTGCTTGATGAGATCATTAAAAAAGAAATTCTAAACGTACCAAAAAATCAAAATGTACAACAATAGAAGTAGCATGTACCTCAAACTCATGTGAGTGTTGTTATAATGCCTACCAGGATAAGTAGACCCCTTGAATGATACTCTCCTTCATTGTATTATTTATTGTTGACTAATTCTGGTGAACCGAAAAGTTATAAAGAGGAAATGTAGGTAGACACTAAAAAGAAGTGGGAGAAAGGCATGAAAGAGGAAAAAGATTCATCGGTCAATAACTAGACTTGGGACTTGGTTCAGTTGCCTGTAGGAAAAAGAGCATTCCCGAATAAATGGGTTTACAGGTTGAAGGAAGAATATGGAGGTAGAAAGAGGTATAAGGCTAGACTTCTTGTAAAGGGGTTTGCACGAAAGAAATGTATATGTTTTGATGAAATATTTTCTCCTATTGTTAAAATGACTTCAATTATGAGTATTTTAAGTCTTGTGGTAGTAGAATATTTGCATCTTGAACAGTTAGATGTAAAAACAGATTTTCTCCATGGGGATTTGGAGAAATAGATTTATATGCAGAAACCACCGGGGTATGAGATCAAAGCAAAGGATAATTTGGTATACAGGTTGAAGAAGAGCTTGTATGGCCTAAAGAAAGATCTAAGGAAGTGGTATTTGAAGTTTGACAGGTTTTTGACAGAAAAAGGTTATAGTAGATTTTAGGGTAAAATCATGAAGGTGGGTAACATTTTCGTGCTAATGGAGGCAGAAAAATTGTTATAATCCATTTTCGGCCAAAAACGCACATCTTTCGACCGAAAAGGTTTTCGTCCGAAACCTTGAACATCAAATCAAATGATGCATGAATGACATCCTCGATTTTCATGCAATAAAAAACAACAACCAATTTTTTTCTCCGACAGCACAGAGTTCGGTTGAAAACGTTTTCGACCGAAAAAATAATTTATATATAGTCGACCTTTCATTCCACTGCTACTTTACAGATAGTTGAAGTGAACGTTGGCGGTTGGTGAATGTTGGTTCTTGGTGAACATTGGTGTTGGCGATTGGTGAACGGTGGTGTTGTTGGCTAACATTGGTATTGTTAGCAAATCCGAGTGTAGGGTGTAAGTGTTTGGGCCAAGTAAATCTGGTGTCTGTGTGTAATTTTTTTTTTTTTTTTTTTTTAATTTTGGTAGGACTCTGCACAGAGTCCATGGCACTTTGTGTGAATGAAAAGAGTCCATGGACTCTGTCCATTCGCATAGAGTGCCATATGGACTTTTTCCGAATGGAGTGCACAGAGTGTTGTACAATACCTTCCATCCCCAACATTTTTTAATTTTATTTTCAATTTATATAATGAATTTTTTATAATTGTCAAACATGTACATTTTTACTTTACAGACATTTGAAGTGAACATTGTTGGTTGGTGTCATTGGAGAACATTGGTGGTTGGTGTTGTTGGTGAACGCTAGCAGTTGGTGAACATTGGTGTTGTTGGCAAACCTTGGTGTTGTTGGAAAATTTGGGAATAGGGTGTAAGTGTTAATATTATGGTAGCTACGGGAGGTATTTACCTCCACATGTGAACCTGACGAGAATAGAAGACTCTGGGAAGTAAGAGAAACCCTAATGAATTGGCTAATAACCCTAGAAGCCTTGTCGGCTCAAGAAGATAATTTATATTAGGTTATTAGCCTCCAAGAGAAGAAGTCGACCAGAAATAATAATAATATACTGAACAGACACTTATCCAGAAGGAGAAGTCGGCCCCAGCAAAACTACCAGAACCACTATAAATACAGGGTGCTAGTTCTCACTTATCACATCTCAGCAGTTGCAGACAGATCCAATTCCGTGAAGCAATTCCCAGTTTGGTGTGCACATGTGGAGGAGGGTTGCAGGCGCAACTGCAGCAACAACTAGTTTTAGTGTTGTCTTGGAGTATCTATTGGCGAGGGTTTGGGGCTATCTGATCAGTCTTTTGTGTTATGCTATCCTTGGGGAGATATGCGCTACAAATTGTTTGGCTATCTAGCCTAGGGTTTGCTTCCGGAGGAATTCTCGGTCA
Organism: Picea mariana; assembly: GCA_032191745.1. Lineage (NCBI taxonomy): Eukaryota > Viridiplantae > Streptophyta > Pinopsida > Pinales > Pinaceae > Picea > Picea mariana. The sequence continues at coordinate 23,271 of JASDQU010012805.1, forward strand.
AGGTTAAGGTGCTTGGAGGGACACTGCAGCCTATGGTTGGGTGACGAGGGTATCGTCAATGGTAAAACGAGCACAACATATTCTATATTCTAACAGGTTATGGGCCCACACCCTTTCATTCAGCCTAAAATGATGGAAGGAAAACATAGCCGCTAGACGCTGAGCTCATTGAGGAACTGTCGCTAGGGTTACTAGTAGGAGCAGTTTCCAAAAGCACTGCAACTAGGGTTACTAGCAGAAGCAGTTGTAGAAACCCTAAACCTCTTGTCGAGGAACCTTTAGTTATGAGATTGACCTAATCTCTGGATAGATCAGTGCACCCTAGTCCAATGCATCTCCTGGTACTCTCAGAAGGCCAAGACGTGAAGTTTCAATTTTTGGTCAAATCTAGGGTTTGACCAAGTCAAGCAAGCCATGATGAACTCTATGAAGTCTGAGAACAAGCTAGATGGAGCCTCTAAATTCAGAGCATGGAAGACAAGGATTGAACTCATCCTTGCTAAGAATAAAGTGTTGGATATTGTGAAAGGAAAGATCGTGAAGCCAGAGTTTAAAGAAGGAGAAGAGAAGGAATCGCAGAACGTTGCAGCTATGGAGAAGTTCAAAGATATTGACATCAATGCCATGAGTATCATAGTGGATTCCATAAAAGACCACTTGATACCCTACGTCTCCCATCTTGACTCATCGAAGGATCAATGCAAAAGAGAAACCTCAAAAGAAGTATGATGATCAGGCTTTCACAACAAGATTCAAGAACTCCAGGGACAAAAGAAAGTTCAATTCAAGAAGGAAGCCAAAACAAAGAAAAAATATTTCAGAAATGCAGTGCTTCAATTGTCAGAAGTACGGTCACTACAGGAATCAGTGTCCTGAGCTAAAGAAAAGGAAGGAGAAACACGAAGCATCGATTTCCGAAGAAAAGGAACCTACAAAGAAGACTAAGTAGGATGGAAGAGACTTATTCTACTAAAAGGTAACAACATTATTCTTATTTCTTGTACATATCTTGCTTGCATCATCTCTATACATATATTGTATATCTATCTCTTGGAAGATAATGTGTTCCAAGAAGAACTATACCTATGGAAGAACAAACAAACATTAAAAGAGTTATCATTACACATGAAAGAATGAAATATATCATGTGAAAGCTATTACAAGATAAGCCGAAATCAGAATCAATCTTGAAGAGACTTAGAAGTCTGACATAAAGAGAAATTGGAGAAAGATTTATGATGACAAAAAAGATGGAAGCATGGATTTTGTTAGACAGAGAGAACCAATTATTTATTGCAGAAGACAATACAGATGCATATGGAAGTATCGACTCTATCAGACGGAGGGAGCCGATTATATGCACTCTTACATGAAGCCAGGATTAGGAGGGAGCTAATCCTATGATCCATTGAAGATGATGAAATGTATATATCCATGGTAGCAGCCATGAAAGACAGTACGTGTTCAGCTGAACCGTAGAAGAAGACCTCTTCGAAGAAAAGCCTTAAAGTATACCTGGTTGTCCATCCAGATCCGTGATCCTATGATGAAAGGAAGAAGTGGAATCTCTAGAACATGGAATCTACATGAATCCAAGAGATAATGAAAAACATGAAGAAGAACATGAAGATTCCAAGAAAAAAAGAAAAGCCAGAACAACTAGTCATTACATCAATAATCACTAGATTACTGAGCCTGATATGAAAGCAATCAAGCAGAAGCACTAAAAGTTGTGATGAAGAACAGTCTATGGAAGACTTATGAATAAAAGCATTGCGAGATCTAGAACCAGAGGTTCTACTAGATGGATGGATAAGACTATGATGATTACTTGTTCCAGTACACTAGACATATCACTACATGAGTCATTATATATCATCTGCAACATCCATGAGTTGGATTTCTACATCAGATGAAAGCAAAGAATGTTCTCGAGAGAAATTGAATAAAGAGTGTATGAAGAGCAATCTCAATACCTTGAGGCATACCAGAAAGAGACTCTTGTATGCAGATAAGAAGAAGACAAATTGGTGGAGAACCTCCAGTGCACAGCAGAAAATGGGTCGGGTTGAGGTTGGATTTCCTTTTTTTTTTTATGGTGAGAACATATGCCACAAAGATTATATGGACACTACATTTGGATAAATGCTTATGGAGGTAATTGTTGTTCTCTCTCTCTCTTGGGATAGAGCTTAAATTTAATCTCTCTCTCTCTCTCTCTCTCTCTCTCTCTCTCTCAC
>JASDQU010012805.1:38363-49250 GCA_032191745.1 Picea mariana
TCATGATGATTGTGGCCTTCATGAAGCATAAAAGAAATCACAAAAATAATTATCAAATACGGTAAAATAAATTCAATGATTAAAATAAACATTCAAAACATTACATGATCTATGATACATTATGAAATTGAGTACCTTGATGATTTCTATTATATTCCAACCTCCATAGGTGAGGTGTCATTGTTCATGGTTTTAAACCAGTCTCTTCTTTCCCATTGAAAAGATGTTTTTAGTAGTACGATACCTATGGTTCTTAGGAAGAAGGTGCCTATACTCATCAAACACCATATTTCCTAAAATTTTTGAGTTACGATACTTCATCTTAGGGCCACAAAATGGACATGCAAATTTACCCTTTGTTTGAAGACCTGCAACAAATGGATTAATGTCAATTATACGATGAGATTATTTAAAAATTAAACATGCACCGTGATAACATTAAAATATTATATGGTATTAAAGAGAAATATTAGAATGATACATACCAAAAAAATGTGTTAGTCCAGGGGCATCATGAATTGTCCATAAAAGTATTCCATGAAATTTAAATTTCTTCTCCCCGATTGGTTTACTTATGTCATACATTGTGATGCCAACCCATAACTTTAGTATCTCGTCAATAAGAGGCTCGATACATACATTCATATCTTTAACCTGGTACTTACCTAATTGTTTGAAATTACACATAATTACTAGGAATGATATCATGTAATATATATAATTAAATAAATAAACAAAAGATATTATGCAAAAATTGAAACAAATGAAAATGTTAAATTGAAAAAATTGATGTAAACAAATACCTGGAACAATCATTGTCAACATTATGTGCTCCCTCTTTATTGACATCCAAGGAGGAATGTTATTGTTGATAACAAAAATAGGCCACACTGAGTAAATAGACCTAAGCTCTTTGGATGGATTAACACTGTCAGGTACCAATGAAAGCCTAACATTATGAGGTTCATCTTTGAAATCTGCCCATTTTTCCTCAATTTCCCTAAATGCAAAACCATCGGTAGGAATTTGAAGAACACCATCTCCACTTCTATTATGTGCATGGTAATCCATAAATTGTGCTATGCTTTCACACCTGAACAATCGTTGCAAACGTGAAATTATGGGAATATCATGAATAACCTTCCGAGGAACCCTTTTTTTTACTTGATCGGTTCGATATCTATTGATAAGACATTGCATACATTTTATTTTCGAAGCATGTTGTCCATAATATATAATATGGTCATTAGGACATGCATCTATAGTTTGATAATCCATTCCAATGTCTTTCATAATGGCATGCAAACCTCGATATGTGCGAGGTAAAATATTTGACTATGGTAACAAAAATTCACCTAACAATATACAACATAAAAAATAACTAGTTAATGTAAGAATATTAATCGTAAAAATTGCATTATTATTTTACAGATTAATTAACACTAAAAACAAATAGAAAAAAATCAACATTTATGTATAATATGAGATGAAACATATTACATACCTTAGGATCTGTGTCATACAAGTGTTCGACAAATTATTTATAACCTTTAAGTTCACTAGCAACAATGTAGCGGAGAGAAGATTTTCTCTTGATCCTTCATAAAGTCATTTATTTGTCTTTTCTAATAGAGGTTCATCATAAATACCAGCATTTTCCCCATCCTCATCTGGCTGCGAAAACAAATCTTGGATCATTTGATTTGTCCCATCATCTTCTTCCATGGGATCATTAACTTGATTTGTCCCATCATCTTCTTCCATGAGATCCTCCTTTTCTTGGTCATGATGTTCCTTAGCTTGTACAACATCATTTCTACTAATACTTGGTGCAATATTCTGCAGAAAGTTAGAGGAAAACTCTAACTTTATAATTACAAACAATCATGCAAAATTAGTGTATACTATAACAAACATTAAAACAATATATATACATATATATAATTTTATATAAAATTGACAAAATAAAAAAATTATGATGAACATATAACTAATTACCATGGGATGATATTCATTCAGTCTGCCATCAATGTGCACATATTTCCTACAATGTTTTGTAGTTGTTGCTATTAAAATTCTTACGGGACGTATGAGACAACAATTTTTACAAGGGAAATAACCTCTACCATCACCCTTTTCACCCGCTTTACTTTTTTCCCCACCTCTAACTCTATTTTGTGACATTCTTCCGCACAACTTCTGCACAAAAATACCCTTTCAAAACCGTCATTATTATAGCAATATTGTCGCAACATCTTCGTCAAATATTTATAGTCCAATTTTAGGTCACAATCGTCGCAATTGCGACGATCGTGACCTAAAATATTTCTTTCTTTTTTTACCTATTTATTTGTCATTTTTAACGGTCACTTTTAACATTAGGTCAGTTGTCACTCTTGCGACGAACATTGAACATATTAATTTAAACAAAGTACATTCGTCACTCTTGCGACGAACATTGACCATATTAATTTAGACAAAGTACATGCATCGAGATAGCGACGAATATGGGGTGGATTTAGAAAAAAAATGAATAATTGAACTTTTTCTCTTGAATGTTGCGATGAAAGAGTACTTTCGTCGCAAGTGGTCATCGCAAATTTTTCAATATGTAGTAGTGCAACAATCTAGACACTATAGGTGAATGAGTTTTCTACAACAATTTCATTTGGTAATCAAGTACAAAAAGGGTACAAGTAAAGAGGTACCTGATATGGTTTCTAGACCTCCTATTGTTGCTTCTATTGTTTTGAAGAATACTTCTTTATCTCATGATAGCTATGTATAACAATATGCCATCGCTGAAGATTTCAAAGAAATATATGTGAAGCTAACCCTTGGTGCACAGGTAGAGAACTATTGTCTGCAAGGAAAACTACTCTACCATCTTGGAAAGCCATGTATTCCTACAAGTGAACGAGTCCATGTAATACGAGAAGCTCACACTTCTCTTGTGTCTGGGCATTTTGGGTTAGGAAAAACTATGGTTCATTTGTAGAGGTTTTGTTACTAGCCTCAAATGAAAACAGTTGTAACTAAATATGTAAAGTGGTGTGTGATGTGTTCTACTTGTAATCCCACTAATAGAAAGCGGGGGTTATACTCACCACTTCCTGTTCCATCCCATGCATGGGAAAGTGTCTCCATGGATTTTGTAGGGGGTTTACCAATGACCAAAGGGGGTCATGATTATTTGTATGTTGTAGTGGATAGGTTCAACAAGATGTGTATCTTGATTCCATGTAAAAAGAAGATCATTGTTGAGCAGACTACTAATCTCTTCTTTCAGTATGTTTGGGTTCACCTTGGATTACCCACATCCATTGTATCAGGTTGAGATACTTGATTTCTTGGGGACTTTTGGACTAGCTTGTGGAGGATGATGGACACCAAATTGAAGAGGAGCACTGCTTTCCATCCATAGACCAACGAACAGACATAGGTGGTAAACCGAATAGGGGTACTTTTTCTTCGAGGCTACTGCAACAAGCATCCCAAGTTATGGGATGAATAGATACCCTATGTACAACATCTTTACAGCCGATCTTTACATTCATCCACTCAGAGTTCACCTTTTGAGACATGTTTTGGGTACCTACCAAAAGTTCCTTTGGACTTTATGTATGGGAGAGATGTCGATGTGAGTAAAGAACGGACAAAGGACAGAGCCCGCAAGTTCATTCAGAGGATCCAGCAGATACACCAAGTAGTCAGGGAATAGTTGGATAAAATTCAAGCACAGTATAAAGCTCGACATGACAAGCACAAGGTTGATTATCAGTTCCAGGTTGGAGACCGGGTATGGCTTCACATCAGCAAGGAGAGATTGAAGGGTGAAGGAAAAAAACTCAAGCCCATTTGCTATGGACCCTTCACTATCTTAGAGAAAAGTGGTACCAATGCTTTTCGTATGGATCTTCCACCTTACATGCAAATTTACTTAGTTGTGAATGTTGAGAATTTGAAACTTTTTGAGCCTCCCGTGATTATGGATCAAGATGAGGAAGTTTCAATACCTTCCGTTGATGAGTTTTCACCTGAGTACTTGAATGAACTATAGGAATATATACTCCTGGATAGGAGGGCGAGGACTTCACACAGGGTTGATGTTGATTATCTTCGAGTAGGCTTAAAAGGCACACATCCAAGCAAGGCAAAGTGGATCGAGAAGGACAAAGTGAGGGGACTTTTGCCTCACTTACTTGTTGATTGATGAAAGATTTTTGTGGTCCAAAAATATATCAGTGGGAATGCATGATCCAAAAAGGGATCTAAAGAAGAATAAGAAAAAATTAGAACTCATAGAGGCAACTTACAATGCTCAGAATGGCTCTAGCAGACAAAGAAAGGGAAAAAATTCAAAGTTCCCAAAACTCAATGAAAATGGCATGATCACGAAGAGCGCGTCACAATATTTCTAACGATGCAAACAAATCGTCAAACAGAGTTACGGATTGAAAGATATTCACGGTCAAAGTTTGGTCGACTTAGCCTCGTCAGCAGAGGATGAGTCGACATCTGTACTACTGATGTTAACATCCATACGTATGATGTCATCACCCGTACAACACACGTGGTAGGAGCAGGGAAGTTACATGTGGCATGCTGATGTCAGCATGATGACATGGCAACACCAGAGGCTACCACATGTCACCCAGTTATTGGCTTTTCGGATCGATCTGTGGATCAGTCAGATCATGCCATGTGGCAGTCTGTACAGTTCGTACGGATGATGTGGTGTGCTGACTTGGTAGGGGTCAGTGTGGCCCAATGAGAGGCCACCACGTGGCCCCATCAGGGGCTTCCACATGGCAGGCGAGAAACATCCAAGGACAACCCATGAACAAATTTTGAAAACAAAAAGTTGGTGGGTCTGCCAAATCTAGAGGACCACACCAACTATGGAAACGGTTGAAAGACCTTCTAGCGACATCGCTAAAGTTAGCAGGGCAAATATATATATTGCAAAAAATATAACAAACACACCAAAAATGGAGTCTGTGGGGATCGACCCTGGAACCTTCGCCTAAGACTAAGCCTTAATATGTCTGCCCATAACCACTACGCCGCAGGTACCACTTGGTACATATCACCCACATTTAATATTAAAAGGTGTATTCCACCCAGCTATGGGGGAGGAGGAGTGGACCGTACGACCTGTGGGCACATTTTTCAAGGTAGTACAATCATTATTGTAGGTTGCAGAGGGCACAGAAACTGAGACACAATTCTTCTATAATTAGATATACAATATTGTCATAAATTTAATTAATATAACAAATAAAGTCATGAAACTGAGGAAATGGAAATATATACAAAGTTGTGTTTGGTTAGATATGATTCTAATGACTTGAATTGATATAACAATCAAAGTTATATTTAACTCAAAATGAATATAAAACAATTTATTACAGGAAGAATGTATTACATGAAGTTTATTTGAGTGAAAACTTAGGAATAGAAAAGTAAATAAAGTTGTATTTGGGTGAAAATGACAAAATGCAAAAAAATAAAACTTAAGGAAACATGGGTTTACCACAAAATGTTTCTTAGATTGAATCAAACTTTATATTTCAAAATATGTGTGTGTGTGTTTGCGCATGCACGTGGCTTCGATTTGACTTTTAAATTTGCAATTGTGAATGACTTTTAAATGGTGGAAATGGTGGAAAAATGAATTTCAAAAATGTTAATCTAATGATATAACAAAAGACCAAATTAAAAAATAAAATACATAAGTGATGATAAATTATTTGGTTGAAAGAATATTCTAATTAGTAGATAATTAATGGAGTTTGTGTATAATTAAAATCTCTTCAAAATAAGAGAAAAAATATATATAAATAAAAATTTCTATGTAATCAAAATAGTTTAATTAAAATAAATTTAGATGATTTAAAAAAAAACTGTGAATAATTTTTTAATTTTTATAATATATTATAATATAATATATTTAATTTAATAACATTATATTATTAATTTATAAGATTATTACAATATATTTGTTTAATATTTAATAATAGATATCATTTTTTTATTTAAAAATGGACTTATATGATTCTTTAATTTAAATTCTCTAAATCCAATTAACATTAACATTGTTTGTTAATGAGTTTAAAATTCTATCTAACTAACAATCTTGCTGACAAACCTCAACTAAAATTATGAAAACATATAAAATAATATAATGAATATATTTAAATCCAATTATCAAACTCAAAGCCATGTGTAACTAACTACCTATTCCAAAACCTTAACTAAAATTCAGAAACCATATGTGAAAAACCATTAGAAAAAAAAGTTATATTTAGTTAGATATGCAACATTTAATTTAGTAACCATATAGAAATAATCGGTCAAATATGCGGATCTAATAAATTTTTGTAAAATGAAATTTGATGGAAATGCATTAAGGGTGGAATGTAGGTCGTTACCGAGTTATAAATTTTGTATTTATAAGTATGTTAACTGCATAGTTTCCCATGGTTGTATAAGCATATCTTAAATACAACATGTAACTGTGCAATGGTTTTATAAGTGTTATTTTAATTAATCAATTATTGATTATTTTTATGAAATTCATAATAATAGTTATATTTTAGCAATGCATACAACCTTTCTATCAAATAGTTTATTTGGTCTAGATCAACCAGTAGGTCACAGTTAAAAGGGAAAATCAAACATTTAAGTTTATGTAAAAAAAATTGAAATATATATATATATATATATATATAGGAATAATAATTACCTACTGTTTTGAATGGGAATAATACTTCTCTATGGTTTTGAAGGAGAAATTTTATTTATAACATTATATCTATGTTGTTTTGAACGGGAATAATACTTTTATGAGGTTTTTACCTTTTTTATTTTTACGATAATAATCTCTGCAGTAGTCTCAGTGATGTGAACCATAATACTTATCTATGGTTATGAGTTGTCTCTGGGTGAGGGGAACTTCTCTATGGTTTCTAGAATGCTCTCTGCAATTTTGAATCATTTTTAGTTCTGGCTTCCTCAACTCGTTGAGCACTTTGGAGCGTACTCGTAAATTAGTTATGGCTTCTTTAACCGGTTGGACACGTGAAATTAGGTGAGTCACTTTTTACTTTGATTTAATTTTAATTTAAAATATATTTATAATCTAGTAATTAAAGAGATTTAATTATATTTTATTTTTTTAAGTTTAATAAGTAAAAGTTGATTTGAGAGATAATAATTAATATCATTATTATCTATTAAAAAAAATAATTTTTTCATTTTTAAATTCAATCCAAAATAAGAATTGTTACTTTTTTTCTCTTCTTTTCAATATGAGCACTCCACCACCTATTCCAAAAACTTAGCTTAATAGGGGGAGGCCCCCCAAAATCACCCTAGAGATCCTTTACAATTATATGGAATCATTATAAAAAAGGAGAGAAGAGAGAGATGCCAAAAGCAAAATAGAGTTAGAAACATTAGAAAAAAAAGAGTGAAGAAAGAGACGTAAAACTCCAAATAGAGATAGAGGCAATGATTAATAAAAAAAATTAGACTCTTCAAAGAGACCATTCAAACTCAAATAGAGGAAAGATTCTTAGGGTTCAAGAGTGAATTGAAAACAATGAAGGATAGGATTCAAGAAATGGAAAAACATAAACAATCAACCCAACAAGGAGTGGTCGAAGAAAATCACAACTTGAGAGATAGGATTAAAGAGCTAGAAGAAAAACTAACCAACAATTTGACCCTTGGTAATCTGGAAAACAAATTGGATATCAAACCCATCAAAGAAGAAATGAATAATCTAATCGAACTAGACCATGAGCATAATAAAAGAGCATTGAACCTCATAATTTTTTGTATAAAAGAACAACAAGAGGAGGATATGCTAGAAATAGTAAAAGTAGAATTAAATAATAAATCACAAATTGATACAACTTACCTCACAAAAGCAAAGAGGCCAAGAAAAATAATTGATCACAAAGATAGGTTGAACCATGTCAAAGTAAGTTTTAATGACCATAAATATAGAAAAATCAGTAAATATCTGAGCTTAAAAGGGTCGGGAATATTTATAAATGAAGATATCATTCTTGAAGACCAAGCTAAATTAAGGAAGGAAGTTCAAAAGGTAAAAGAAGCTAGGAAAGAAGGAAAATGGGCAATAATTAGAAATCAAAAAGCTATTGTTAGGGATAGAGACCAGAAGGATAATAATAAATAGGAATTTGGGACACTCGAGATCCTTTTTTGGAACTTTTGTAGCTTTCAATAGCGCAAAGGCCCTATGATAAGTTGGATCCCGAGTGATATTGATATTATTTTTCTAGTTGAAACTTGGGATCATGAGGAGTCTAAGGTCCCTAACATAGAATTATTTGTCTTGTGGTCGGCATGGAACAAAAAGTCTCATCGTAGAGGGATAGGAGGCATAGCTTGTTATATTAGAAAGAGAATTTCTCCTCACATTCAACTTCATAAGATTGACCCTCTCAATCAATACATTTGGATAGAAATTTCAGACACCAATCCTAAGATGTATATAGAAATTTTCTATTTTTCACCTATTAATTCTACTTTCTATAAGAAAAACAATCTAGGTTGCAATTGTCCCTATAATAATTTAGAACAAGATATTTATAGTTTGAAAAATGAAGGTAATATCATCCTGCTAGGAGACTTTAATGTTAGGACTACAACTAAACAAGCTACTCTTTTAAATAATGATTCCAACCATAATCCTTTATGGCTAGATGAGGACGTTGTTTTATCTAATAGCTACAAAAGAAGCTATGAAGACCTAATTGAGAATTTGTTTGGTACTGAGTTGGTCAAGCTCTACATCTCTCAAGACCTAATAATTTTCAATGGAGTAATGAAGTGGCCAAACTCCAACCATATGCCTTGTAATCATGGGCTAGGTAGTAGTGTCATAGATTATGTGATATCTGATATCCTCATTTCCAACCAAATAGAAACTTTTTACCTTTTAAATGACCATGAACCCGACTCTAATCATAAACCTTTAACCCTAACTCTAAACTTTGTCATGCACAAGAGCACCATTGAAGAGAATTTTGATAATCAAAGGCAATTGCGCTTTGAAAAAAGTAAAGTTGACCTTTTCTTAAAGGATTTAAATAGTAAATTACATCTCCTGACTTATAAGGACAACATTGAAGAACTCTATCATAATTTTACAACTACCCTTTCCACTTCTATTAACAATTTATCTTTCGAGGTGTCCTATAAAAAGAATAATAGAACGACCAACCCTGGGTATGATAAATAATGTAAAATTGCTACGAAATCCATTAGGGATGTTTCTAATGAGTCATTAAAACTTGATAAAATCAATAAGTACAAATCCCTAATTAAATGGAAAAAAAGGTACTATATCCATAAAAGGAAAGAGAAGATTTCAAAACTTTCTAAGTTGGATCCTAAGAAGTTCTCGAGCCAAATTCTAAACCACAATACTAAAGAAAATAATGTGATTCCCTTAAGGGACTGAAATTCAAAACCTTAAAATCCTTTATGACTTCCCTAATTCCATGGACACCATTCATATTATCCCTACAGAGGATGATTTTTTTCTTTAGATGACATATATTCAGAGTTAAGCAACTTGCAAATGGGAAAGCTAAGGACATTGAAGGCTACCAAGCTGAAATTTTTAAAATCAGAAGGCCTATCCTTATCCCTCACATACACAAGATCTTAAATTTAGCAGTCAAGTAGGGATTCCCTAAACCCTGGACTCAAAGCCTTATTGTTCCTATTTTTAATAATGGGGATAGAAACAATCCCTCTAATTATAGGACCATTATGATTAGCCCGAGTTTAGCCAAGATTTATGGAATTAGTTGGGAAAAGAAGATTAGCCTTTGGCTAGAAAGTCACAATAAAAGAGAAAAAGGCTAGGCCGAGTTTAGGAGATATCATTCAACTATGGACCATGTTGTTACCTTTAGGATCATTGCAGAGGAGTTCTGCAATACTAAAACCAATTTTTGTTGTTGTTTTGTTGACTTTAGAAAGTATTTTGACATGGTTCCTAGGAAAAAACTTTGGAATAGATTGGAAGAGATAAAATTGCCTCTCGATTTGAGGGTTGTTGCAATAAGGATGTATGAGAACATGTTTTTCTAAGTTTTAAAACATTGAGGGCTGTTCGAAAGATATTATCTGCAATAATGGAGTCAAACAAGGTTGTCCCTTTTCCCTTATCCTTTTTGGCATATACATTGACAAGTTAGAAGATTGCTTGGAAAAAGCAAGTTGTGTCGGCCCTACTCTCACTGGTACAGTCATCAATATTCTTCTTTATGTTGATGATATTGTTCTTATGGCAAGGATTCCCCATGATCTTGAAAACCAACTAAGAATCCTTAAGGGTATTTTATCCAATATGGGTATGATTGTTAATATTGAGAAGACTAAGGTCATGATTATTAAATCTAATAAGATGACTTATGATACCTTCGTATATGGAAAAAACAACTTGGAGGAAGTGAATTCATACAAATATCTTGGAATTTATATTCACCACAAGCTCAACTGGAATTATATCATTGAGAAAAGGATTATTGGGGGATGGAAAGCTTATTATGGGCTTGAAAACAATTGTAAATCAACGGATATTTGGAGTTGGGATAAGAAGAAACTCCTCTTTAAGACTCTTGTTACACCTATTATTCTTTATGGATGTGAAGTTAGGGGTTGTAGTATCTCTCTTGAATCTTGGAGAAAGATAGAGCAAATAAAAAAGAATTTTATAACCTATAATCTCAAAATTAAAGGAAATATGCCCTATCCAGTCCTTCTCTTAGAAACAAGCCTCTCCCCCATTGAGAGCACAACTATGACTAGATACCTAATGTATAAGAAGAAGTTAAATAA
>JASDQU010012805.1:49300-71847 GCA_032191745.1 Picea mariana
TATATCTATGTTGTTTTGAACGGGAATAATACTTTTATGGGGTTTTTACCTTTTTATTTTTACGAGAATAATCTCTGCAGTAGTCTTAGTTATGTGAACCATAATACTTATCTATGGTTATGAGTTGTCTCTGGGTGAGGGGAACTTCTCTATGGTTTCTAGAATGCTCTCTGCAATTTTGAATCATTTTTAGTTCTGGCTTACTCAACTCGTTGAGCACTTCGGAGCATGTTCGTAAATTAGTTATGGCTTCTTCAACCGGTTGGACACGTGAAATTAGGTGTCACTTTTTACTTTGATTCAATTTTAATTTAAAATATATTTATAATCTAGTAATTAAAGAGATTTAATTATATTTTATTTTTTTAAGTTTAATAAGTAAAAGTTGATTTGAGAGATAATAATTAATATCATTATTATCTATTAAAAAAATTAATTTTTTCGTTTTTAAATTCAATCCAAAATAAGAATTGTTACTTTTTTTCTCTTCTTTTCAATATGAGCACTCCACCACCTATTCCAAAAACTTAGCTTAATAGGGGGAGGCCCCCCAAAATCACCCTAGAGATCCTTTACGATTATATGGAATCATTATAAAAAAGGAGAGAAGAGAGAGATGCCAAAAGCAAAATAGAGTTAGAAACATTAGAAAAAAAAGAGTGAAGAAAGAGACGTAAAACTCCAAATAGAGATAGAGGCAATGATTAACAAAAAAAATTAGACTCTTCAAAGAGACCATTAAAACTCAAATAGAGGAAAGATTCTTATGGTTCAAGAGTGAATTGAAAACAATGAAGGATAGGATTCAAGAAATGGAAAAACATAAACAATCAACCCAAGAAGGAGTGGTCGAAGAAAATCACAACTTGAGAGATAGGATTAAAGAGCTAGAAGAAAAACTAACCAACAATTTGACCCTTAGTAATCTGGAAAACAAATTGGATATCAAACCCATCAAAGAGGAAATGAATAATCTAATCGAACTAGACCATGAGCGTAATAAAAGAGCATTGAACCTCATAATTTTTGGTATAAAAGAACAACAAGAGGAGGATACGCTAGCAATAGTAAAAGTAGAATTAAATAATAAATCACAAATTGATACAACTTACCTCACAAAAGCAAAAAGGCCAAGAAAAATAATTGATCACAAAGATAGGTTGATCCATGTCAAAGTAAGTTTTAATGACCATAAATATAGCATAATCAGTAAATATCTGAGCTTAAAAGGGTCGGGAATATTTATAAATGAAGATATCATTCCTGAAGACCAAACTAAATTAAGGAAGGAAGTTCAAAAGGTTAAAGAAGCTAGGAAAGAAGGAAAATGGGCAATAATTAGAAATTGAAAAGCTATTGTCAGGGATAGACCAGAAGGATAATAATCTGATCATTTAGGTTTCTGTGGTGAGATAATTGTTTATAAATTGTCGGAAGAACCACAGTGCTTTTGATAGCTTGTCGACGTTTCAGATCCACAACAGGATCCATCTTCAGGACAAAAAAGCCTGAGGAAAAATAAGAGAGGAACCCTTAATAAATAATGATGAGGAGGGTGGAAAACTAATAATAAATAGGAATTTGGGACACTCAAGATCCTTTTTTGGAACTTTTGTAGCTTTCAATGGCGCAAAGGCCCTATGATAAGTTGGATCCCGAGTGATATTGATATTATTTTTCTAGTTAAAACTTGGGAGCATGAGGAGTCTAAGGTCCCTAACATAGAATTATTTGTCTTGTGGTCAACATGGAACAAAAAGTCTCATCGTAGAGGGATAGGAGGCATAGTTTGTTATATTAGAAAGAGAATTTCTCCTCACATTCAACTTCATAAGATTGACCCTCTCAATCAATACATTTGGATAGAAATTTCAGACACCAATCTTAAGATGTATAGAGAAATTTTCTATTTTTCACCTATTAATTCTACTTTCTATAAGAAAAACAATCTAGGTAGCAATTGTTCCTATAATAATTTAGAACAAGATATTTATAGTTTGAAAAATGAAGGTAATATCATCCTGCTAGGAGACTTTAATGTTAGGACTACAACTAAACAAGCTACTCTTTTAAGTAATGATTCCAACCATAATCCTTTATGGCTAGATGAGGAGGTTGTTTTATCTAATAGCTACAAAAGAAGCTATGAAGACCTAATTGAGAATTTGTTTGGTACTGAGTTGGTCAAGCTCTGGAGCTCTCAAGACCTAATAATTTTCAATGGAGTAATGAAGTGGCCAAACTCCAACCATATGACTTGTAATCATGGGCTAGGTAGTAGTGTCATAGATTATGTGATATCTGATATCCTCGTTTCCAACCAAATAGAAACTTTTTACCTTTTAAATGACCATGAACCCAACTCTAATCATAAACCTTTAACCCTAACTCTAAACTTTTTCATGCACAAGAGCACCATTGAAGAGAATTTCGATAATCAAAGGCAATTGCGCTTTGAAAAAAGTAAAGTTGACCTTTTCTTAAAGGATTTAAATAGTAAATTAAATCTCCTAACTTATAAGGACAACATTGAAGAACTCTATCATAATTTTACAACTACCCTTTCCACTTCTATTAACAAGTTATCTTTCGAGGTGTCCTATAAAAAGAATAATAGAATGACCAACCCTGGGTATGATAAATAATGTAAAATTGCTACAAAATCCATTAGGGATGTTTCTAATGAGTCATTAAAACTTGATAAAATCAATAAGTACAAATCCCTAATTAAAAGGAAAAAAAGGTACTATATCAATAAAAGGAAAGAGAAGCTTTCAAAACTTTCTAAGTTGGATCCTAAGAAGTTCTCGAGCCAAATTCTAAACCACAATAATAAAGAAAATAATGTGATTCCCTTAAGGGACTGAAATTCAAAACCTTAAAAGCCTTTATGACTTCCCTAATTCCATGGACACCATTCATATTACCCCTACAGAGGATGAATTTTTTCTTTAGATGACATATATTCGGAGTTAAGCAACTTGCAAATGGGAAAGCTAAGGACATTGAAGGCTACCAAGCTGAAATTTTTAAAATCAGAGAGCCTATCCTTATCCCTCACATACACAAGATCTTAAATTTAGCAGTCAAGTAGGGCTTCCCTGACTCAAAGCCTCATTGTTCCTATTTTAAAAAATGGGGATAGAAACAATCCCTCTAATTATAGGACCATTATGATTAGCCCGATTTTAGCCAAGATTTATGGAATTATTTGGGAAAAGAAGATTAGCCTTTGGCTAGAAAGTCACGGTAAAAGAGAAAAAGGCTAGGCCAAGTTTAGGAGATATCATTCAACTGTGGACCATGTTGTTACCTTTAGGATCATTACAGAGGAGTTCTGCAATACTAAAACCAATTTCTTTTGTTGTTTTGTTGACTTTAGAAAGTATTTTGACATGGTTCCTAGGAAAAAACTTTGGAATAGGTTGGAAGAGATAAAATTGCCTCTCGATTTGAGGGTTGTTGCAATAAGGATGTATGAGAACATAATTTTCTAAGTTTTAAAAGATTGAGGGCTGGTAGAAAGAGATTATCTACAATAATGGAGTCAAACAAGGGTGTCCCTTTTCCCTTACCCTTTTTGGCATATACATTGACAAGTTAGAAGATTGCTTGGAAAAAGAAGGTTGTGTCGGCCCTACTCTCACTGGTATAGTCATCAATATTCTTCTTTATGTTGATGATATTGTTCTTATGGCGAGGATTCCCCATGATCTTGAAAATCAAATAAGAATCCTTAAGGGTATTTTATCCAATATGGGTATGATTGTTAATATTGAGAAGACTAAGGTCATGATTATTAAATCTAATAAGGTGACTTATGATGCCTTTGTAAATGACAAAAACAACTTGGAAGAAGTGAATTCATGCAAATATCTTGGAATTTATATTCACCACAAGCTCAACTGGAATTATAGCATTGAGAAAAGGATTATTGGGGGATGGAAAGCTTATTATGGGCTTGAAAACAATTGTAAATCAACGGATATTTGGAGTTGAGATAAGAAGAAACTCCTCTTTAAGACTCTTGTTACACCTATTATTCTTTATGGATGTGAAGTTAGGGGTTGTAGTATCTCTCGTGAATCTTGGAGAAAGATAGAGCAAATAAAAAAGAATTTTATAACCTATAATCTCAAAATTAAAGGAAATGCGCCCTATCCAGTCCTTCTCTTAGAAACAAGCCTCTCCCCCATTGAGAGCGCAACTATGACTAGATACCTAATGTATAAGAAGAAGTTAAACAACATGGAAGATAATAGGCTTCCTAAAATTGCTTCAAATTCGAGTTGTAACCACCATTAACTCAAGCGAAAATGACATAAAGATGCTCAGTCTTGGCTAAACTATTGGGGAATCATGGAAGACATCATTTTGCAAAGTAAAGATACTATTAAAAATATCATCAAATCAAAATTTAAGGAGAAAATGTGGTGTGATAAAGAGTTAGAGGAAAAAAGAAAATTAAGGTATTATAAGGATGTAATCAACCCTAATCTAGAAGATCAAAGTTATCTTTTGTTTTGACAAGTGTAAAGAAAAAAATAAGCATTGCTAAGATAAGAACAAATTCTCACAAGCTCCATAGTGAAACTTGGTGTTGGTCAATTCCTAAAACACCATGGGATGAAAGAGTGTGTCACCTTTGTGACACTGAGAAGGTTGAAGATGAAAAGCACTTTCTCTTAGATTGTCCATCCTATACCCATATTAGATCTTATTTTCAAAATATTTGTCACACTACCAACCTTCCTAACCTCTTAACTCAACAAAATTATGGTGATCTTGGAAAGCTTCTCTTAATGTTTTTCGAGCACAGAAACAAAATTCTAATGGAAAGTAATCACTTACCCTCTTAAGGTCTGATAGACCAATTCGGTCTTAGTGGATGTTAATCATTCATTCATATATATATATATATATATATATGCTAAAATACATAGATTTCGAATTGAATACATATGTTATTTTTATTTTTAAATAAGTATGAATTGCTTGAGATGAGAGTTCACTAAAAACAATAGAAGTATTCTTGCAACACAAAGATAACAACATTTCAATATAAAAAAATCAACATTCAACCACAAGGCATTGGCTAAACGTTTTACCTTTTGGATTTTTTAGTTGGATTTCGACAATGTAAATCTGGATAAAATCATTGTTCTTTTGTTCTTTAAATTGCATTTTTAATGCAAAATCAAACGGAAAAAATCACGAGAAAAGAACCGAAAGATAAAATATTTAAAGTACGCTCAACCATAAATAAATAAATTTTATTTTATTTTGAATAAAATTAAAATGTCTAAAATATAAAGATTTATAATTGAATACTTATGTTATTTTTATTTTAAAATAACTATGAAATGTTTGAGAGAAAAGTTCACCAAAAAAACCATAAAAAGTCCTCCAACACAAAGATAACAATATTTCAATGTAAAATAATCATCATTCAACCATACCTTCCAAACATCGTTTGTTCCTTCAAATCTATTGCAAGTAATGCAACTCAAAAATACAAATGATTCAACAGACCGTCGACACAAAAACTATTAAAAAAATTGCTTCAATAGACCATGGGGACAAAACATATTAATTCAAATGTTTCAACAGACCGCGGGGAAAAAAATATTATTATTTTACCGATAAAACAAATATTATCATTAAACTTATAGAACAACCAACCTTTCCCGAGTGCTTTTTTGTCTACTCTAAGTTCAAAACATGTTTAAGTGTTCTATCCCACTAGATCAATAATTCCAAAAACATAAAGCTCGACAACTAACCCTTACAAATGGCCTAACATCCATTGGCATGGCTATTTACTGGAAATGTGTGATGGTGCATTGCTATTTACTTGAAACGTGTGACGACCAATTGAGTAGTGTCTCCAAGCTAGCTTATTAGGTGACTCCAAATACCATATGGTGGGGCTCAGTCTATTGTTCCTGTTTGAGCAGGCCCAGTTTCATATATGTTAGCAATATCAGTTGCAACAGACACTCCAACTACAGAAGAAACCACCACAACATGTCTACTCAACGGGGAAGAATTATAATGATACTTGACTTAAGTAGAGAGAGAGATTGATCTCCAAACGACGAGCATAGGATGTTCAACAAGGAAAACATGTCTATAAATGGATAACAACATTTGTTCACTCGTTCTGAGCTTGTCTTTTATGGATGATATAACTAAAACCCCTCCTTAGCTAGAGTGTGTTGGCTTTCCCACCCAGAATATGATAAGTAGTTCTCACTCTTTCATTTGGTTGGTAGGAATGCTCTTAGTTCTGCGGTATTTGAGCTTCGAACTTGGATTTCACAGCTCTCAATCTTAATTCTATACTTTCAAATACTTCTTTTTCATATCCTTTCCTAAATTCCACCAAGCATGGAGGCTCGGTCGATGACCTACTCAAAATATCTGACCTAGCGCAATCATGGTATCGAGTTTCTCTCCACCTGAGAATTACAGATCGGGTCACCCCAAAGCAGTAGGCATCACTGGTTGGTAGGTGGTAGGAGATATTAACTGTCATTCGCGACCCGAATCAAGATTCAAACCTATAAATGGAGAGAATACTTGCAAGACGACATAAAGGTCGGGGTCACGATGGGAACAATTCTTTCTCCTCAGGTATTCTTCTTTCATTCATTCTCCTTATGCATTTTCCTTTACAATCCTATGAAATAGATAGAAAACTCCAAAATTAATTAATTCTCAGCTTCGAGAAGACTGGATTGATATATGTAACTATTAGGATAATGGGTGCTCACAATCTGTGTGCAAATAATCCATAAATGATTCCCATAAATTGTTGTGGGGGAATTACTACATTAGAAACCATGGAAAACAAACCCTTGCAGCTTGTCAAAAGAAATTTGTTATTGTAGTGTTTCCCATAAATAGCTATGGGGGAATTAATCCATTAGAAACCAAGGAGAACAAACCCTTGCAACTTTTCAAAAACAATTTGTTATTTTAGAGTTGTAACAATACCCCAAACCACATAGTCAAAATCCTAAAAAGAAAAACAAAATGGGGGGGGGTTCTTTGCTTACTTATGATCTGCAAGGGCTTCGATCATGGATCATATGCTTCCTTCGATGAAACAGCCTATCCTTTGCCGATGAAACCACCTAAAACCACTGGAAAAATAAGTTAACAGGAAGAGATAATAATAGTTGTAATCCAAGACACTTTTGGGGGGAAATAACTATATAAGAGGAAGTTGGGATTTCAAAGGATTGTTCAATGGGACAGGAAATGTTTTCTTTGAAGATTTGGTAATGGCTAGATAACAAATGAAGCCTCACATGTAAGTAGTGGAGCCTCACAAGTTCGAATTGGATCGGTTGGCTCACAGAGCCTCGTAGACAAGGCGTGGAGCAGAAAAGAGTTGTGGACCCTCACGAAGCCTTGCCAACAAGCATGGAGTAGGAGAAATAGTGTTGCAAACAAGCACAAAGTAGGAGGAATAGTGTGGAGGGTTTGAGAGAAAATGAAAAAACGTGGTAAAAAGTAACTTGTATTTCGAGATCTTTTTTAATTCATATATTTATGAATATTTTCAATTTATTTTTATTTAAAGAAAGTTAGTAACTTGTATTTCTAAATCTTTCTTAATTCATATCTTTATGAATATTTTCAATTTATTTTTATTTAAAAAAAGTTACCATCATGAGATGTTATGTTACATTATTTATTTGTGTAATTTTTAATAAGTTTATTTGTTTTCTTTCTTAACCGAGAAAGATTAACTCCAGTCACTTCAGAGGGTGCATTAATCACTACAGATTCACTATAATGAGATGGTTGACAATCTCAGTGCCTAAGAATCCTTCTCAACTCATGTATGAGATACACAACAATCCCCAGGAGGGCTTTATAAGTCCTAAGTTCTAGTCTCTGGGGCCTCCCTTAGTCAAAATCCAACCACAAACATCTAATTATAGCTACCTTATCCAACAAATACTGGGCCGATCGATTTAGCCTCTGCCACTGCAGGGAAATCCACAAGCTCCATCCATATTTAGGAAGAACTAACTTCACGTGAACCATACACAGTTGCAAAATTTGGCAGCAATAACATTAAAGGTCGTGATTTTCTTTACAGGTATGAGTCAAGAAAATGACGAAGCCCCACTGTTTCGTGTATGCCCCAAAGTTTCTTTTGTTGCCTTCCGATTAACGTTAAATAACCAAAAACAAATCTCCAAGTGGTCAACAAAATTTTGGTCACTCTTGGACATGTGTGGCCATGTGTAAGGGGTAGGATTTTGACGTCCACCTTTTTTTAAATTCTCGTGAGTGTGAGAATTACATACTTGAAGGAAAACGACGAACCTTATTCACCTTAAAATTAAAATTACATACATTTTGATCACATAAAAAAAGGACTTGAAATTAATTTCAATATTATTAGCAAAGACACTCTGTAATGCATCCAAGTTGGAATTTCAAATTAAGAGTACTCGCTAAATTAGATGGTTTTGACATTTTTATTATATATTCTCCCACTTTTATATCCTCCCAATTTAAAAAAAAAAGAAAAATATTAACAATTTAAACAATTTTTTTAACAATATTTAATAATCAAATCATCTTAACAAACAATTTATTAATCAAATTCCATTATTGAATTTTCATATAAATTTCCTAATAAACAATAAATTCCATTCTTAAATCTTAACATAAATTTAAGTTGAGTGCTACGTAAATGGTATCCATCGTGTAGCAATCATGAGGGAATTGTTGAATGCATTTATGATGAAGTGTTGATACACCTCCTCCAACTTCATACATATCAACATGACTTCATACATATCAACATGAAATCATTAGTTTGGTACCGCTTATGCTTATTTTTCAAATTACACATTTTAATATCTAATTATTTATATTTTTTCAATTTAATACTCGTATCATTAAAAATCCAATCGAGAAGTCTAATTTATCAATATTAATGTTAATTATATTGAACCAATTTGAAATCATTATTCAACATCAACCTTTAAATCCCTATTAAAATTATTAGTCTCTGTGAAGACATTATACCTTCGAATCGAGGGTACCATACTTTTTATTAGTCCCTGTCGAAGGTGTAGAGGGACTATAGCGATCGATAATTTGTTGACTTTATATTAGTTTGTTGTTTGACTGCAAATTTTTGCATACTTTCTAATGTTTGACATAGAGAACTAAAAGCATTATGTTTTATATAATAAAAAAAAACTATATATGTTATGATCTGATTGGATGATAGATTTGAGGTCTTATTGCCAGCTTCGCTATTCCCAATGAATTACATGTTGCCATATCCAAAGTTTTATCATGTACGATACTTTTTTTATTTGTACTAATCATATTGAAATGTTTAGATGTCCAAGGTTTATAGTGATCAATAATTCCAAAGTTTATAACCATCTATTGTGATTTATTTTTTTATTTTTGCTACTATTATTATTATTACTCCTTTGTATTTGTATTGAAATGTATTGACACTTTTTTTTAGGCGATTGAATAGGCCTGACAACTTAAATGTTTACATGATGCAAGAACCTCAAAAAATCCTAACAACTTAAATGTTTGCATACCGTGAGGCGTCAGCTGGACAACCTTAAATTTTTATCTAAATATGCTTCTCGAAGTACATTTTTCGTCGAAATTTTCCATACAATGTTGCAGTGAATTTGGACAATATTGTTGTCCACCGCCAGTTGAATAGGCATGGTATGTTTCATCCTTCTTCTATCCTTGGAATGCAATTTCTTCATCGTTGAAGAAACATATATTGTTTATTGGTTCAGTGAGTTATTCTTCTTTGTTGGTTCGTCGGTTGTTTCTTGTTGTTGTTGTTTGGTTCACAATTCAACCTACGCTTCTGCCTTTCATCGTTTCAAAGTAAGTTTCCATGCCATAGTTTCATTTTCTATTCCTTGTTTTTTGTTCACTGTTTGCAGTTTGTAAGTAAGAATGTTTTCTTATTTCTACTGGCATGCTCGTCATATCTTTTCGGTTTCTTCTGTGCTTCGAATGCAGTTTCGTAATCATTGGAGATACATATGTTTTTTACTGGTACGATGGTTGTTGCTTGTTTTTTGGTTCGTTGGTTTGTCTGTTGTCAGTTGTGTTTGTTTGGCTCAAGTTTACGATTTAGGGCCCTGGGGCTGCATTTGGGTCCATTCGTGATTTCTCGTTGGTTTGGTGCTTGCTACTTTCTTTTGTTTTCTTCGGCTTTGCAGGGTTGGGGTCTTGAGCCGACAGTTGGAGATGTTTTTTTTTTATGTATTATTATTATTTTGGGGGCGCTTTACGGTGTTCAACCACTGCACCCATGAGTGGACATGCAGTTGTGTTATTTTTCATGTCTGGCGAGGTCGAGATCTGTTCTGCTATGACATTTTGTTGGTACTTCAGCGTTGACATGATAGAAAATAGTTGCATGAAAAATAGTTCGAGAAGTACATGTGCAATTGCAATATCCATTGTTTTTTTGTTAAAATAAAACATATGCAGGTTGCGCTTATAAACCATGTATGGTGAAATGTGCCCATATGACAATACATGTTCTTTATCCTCTACATAGACTAGTGTGACCATGATACATTTTTTCTTGTGCTTGAGATATGATATGTACAGCAAAGATACTGCAAAATTATATTTCCATGTCCGGAAGCATATCTAGGTAGTTTGCCACGGAAAACCAAAATATTGTATCGTGGGCACACTAGTCTGTGTAGAGAATAAAGAACATGTATTTCCATGGGTGGAATCATATATAGATACTTTTCCATGGAAAACCAAAAATCGTTTAGCTATGGCCCTACAATTTCGCAATATTTTGTGGCTTGTAATATATTTTGGGCAGGGAAAAAAATTATATATTTACAACTATTGATGGAGAAGCGCAAAGGTTCATGTTTCTGCCTATATTTTATTCTATTCGTTGAGTCTCATTTATTGTATGTACATATTACTTGTTCTTCGATGCATACCAGCTTCCATTCATGTTCATTGTATTTTGTGCATTCCCACATTCAAACAAACGGAATAACTGGAGAAAACGAAGGAGTCTTGACTGCATCGGTTGAAGAGGAGATAGAAAGGTACATGCTTGTACTGTTATTTCATATTGCATTGTTTTGTATTTCATTTATTGTTTGTATATGTGTTCACCTAGTTTATTGTATGTAGATGTTGCATACCTTCCTACATAATAACTTATCTTCATTACATGTCTTCCTGCATACTAACTTCCTTCATGTCCGTTGTATTTTTCCTGCATTCCTACATTTAAACAAACAGAATGGCTAGAGAGGATGATGGAATCTTTGGCGTGAATGTAGATGAGGAGTTATAGAGGTGGATACATGTACTCTTATTTCATATTCCAATGTTCAGTATTTCATTTACTGTCTATATATTTGTTGTGCTTGTTATGCTGCTTTGAACCTTCTTCTTTTTTTTAGACCTGTATGTATATACTACGTATCCTTTTGCTTATTCTCATGTGAATCGTATTTTGTTTGTTGTTACATTGAAATAAATAGAACTGTTTTTCTTTCTTTTACATGTCTGTCTTCATACTAACTTGCCTTCATGTCCATTGTATATTCGTCGTTGCTACCTTGGAAGAAACAGGTTGGTTGGATAGGAAGATGAATTGTTATGTGCAACAATAGAGGGTTTTGTGGTACAATCTTCGAAAAGGTATACCCATTGTGCTAGTAAATTAAATATACAAACCAGGTGGGGGATATATAATATTAGACTAGAAAACGATTACTTGGTAGTAATGGGCCTTTGTGCCCTCCCCATTTCTACTTTTTCCATTTTCTATTATCCCTTTTGATTTCTAATTGCTCTTCCTAGTGGTCTTTCCGAAAATGCCTTGGTGCACTGGTTGGCGAACTAATGGGTTCAAATTTATGGTCACGCTTCTAACTTTTTCCATACTTACCCACTTTATCTATTGCAAGTGATGGGTTGGCAGGTTCAAGATTTCTCTCATGGATTCTAGGGGTCCGTGATATACAGATTGGTCATCGTGCCCAACCATTACACATTTTTCCATTCAAAAAAGCAGAGGCATACAATTTGACCCTTAGGTCCTCATGTTTCCTGAGTATATCCCTTGACACTCTATTTCGTATTCCATCTCCTTCCACCCCGCATGTGACATTAATAACTATTATGGACAATATACAATGCATATGCTTGTTTATTCCTTCTAATGTTCATCTACACATGCTTGCATCAGAAAAATTTGGACTAGTGACATGGCCATGAGCAGTCAGTCATCCCAGACATCAGCAGACTGACACGGCCAAAGGTAAATATGCATATATTATGTTCCTAGTATGTTTACCAAACAAATATCATCAACTATTTATTCATCTATGGCATGGTGAATATGTTGATTTCATCTACAATACATGGTTTGCAGTTCACAAGAAGTATCAACAAGTACAAGCGAGACGTTGAACATAGCACGGGTTCCACGGACTAAGAGTTGTGGTTGCAAAACTCTAGCTCCAAAACTCTAGCTCCATAGTTCATCAAAGCTATGCCTCTACTTGTAGATTTATGCTAGTGAAAAAAGAATACAAAAAAATACTGCACACTACCATTAACTTTAGTTTTCTCGTTCAAAAATTGTTACCATGTCTAGACTTGTAACACCCAAAGTACTATCAATAGAGGGCTTCAACAACCGCAGAACTGGACAAGTGTTCATCGGGGACATAATGGTCATTTATAGCACCTACTTGGACAAGGCAAACAAAACTAGATCCATTATGTGTGCTGACATGACAGACAAGGAGGCCATGATGATAGTCACACTGACTATTCCTACACAACTTGTCCAGAAACATGCAGAAAATATATTGTCGGGTAATTGGATATCCATTACAAATTTAATATATTGCCCAAAACAGTATATGATCGTGGTGATTGTGATCGTATTATTTCACTCAAAAAAACAAGTACTATGGAAAAAATTATCGTTGTTTGTTCAGAATATCATTTCGTCCCAGACGCAACTATCAACCAGCTTGCACAAAGCAATGATATTTACCCAATCAGAACCATTGGCACAACTGTCACACTAGCGAGAAAACTTGGCTCGCAACACATTCTCCATATAAAATATGGAGAGTCGAACAATGACAAGGCAATGGTACTTTCCATAACCAATTGTGTCCTTTACTTTCGCATGTGCATGTATCTCAGGTAAGTTACACAAATATTGCATTGTTCCATGTTGCAGCTGCAATTGTTCGATGCCTATTCAAATGTTGCAGTGTGTCTCTGCAATATTTCTTCAACACCCAGACACTTGGTTCTTAGTTGTATGCTTTGTCTATCAATTTGTATATCGTGATCAATTTGTATATCGTCCACCTTAAAATTAAAATTACATACATTTTGATCACATAAAAAAAGGACTTGAAATTAATTTCAATATTTTTAGCAAAGACACTCTGTAATGCATCCAAGTTGGAATTTCAAATTAAGATTACTCGCTAAATTAGATGGTTTTGACATTTTTATTATATATTCTCCCACTTTTATATCCTTTCAATTTTAAAGAAAAAGAAAAATATTAACAATTTAAACAATTTTTTTAACAATATTTAATAATCAAATCATCTTAACAAACAATTTATTAATCAAATTTCATTATTGAAGTTTCATATAAATTTCCTAATAAACAATAAATTCCATTCTTAAATCTTAATATAAATTTAAGTTGAGTGCTACGTAAAGCACTGGTATCCATCGTGTAGCAATCATGAGGGAATTGTTGAATGCATTTATGATGAAGTGTTGATACACCTCCTCCAACTTCATACATATCAATATGACTTCATACATATCAACATGAAATCATTAGTTTGGTACCGCTTATGCTTATTTTTCAAATTATACATTTTAATATCTAATTATTTATATTTTTGCAATTTAATACTCGTATCATTAAAAATCCAATCGAGAAGTCTAATTTATCAATATTAATGTTAATTATATTGAACCAATTTGAAATCATTATTCAACATCAACCTTTAAAGCCCTATTAAAATTATTAGTCTCTGCGAAGACATTATACCTTCGAATCGAGGGCACCATACTTTTTATTAGTCCCTGTCGAAGGCGTAGAGGGACTATAGCGATCGATAATTCGTTGACTTTATATTAGTTTGCCGTTTGACTACAAATTTTTGCATACTTTCTAATGTTCGACATAGAGAACTAAAAGCATTATGTTTTATATAATTAAAAAAAACTATATATGTTATGATCTGATTGTATGATAGATTTGAGGTCTTATTGCCAGCTTCGCTATTCCCAATGAATTATATGTTGCCATATCCAAAGTTTTATCATGTACGGTACTTTTTTTATTTGTACTAATCATATTGAAATGTTTAGATGTCCAAGGTTTATAATGATTGATAATTCCAAAGTTTATAACCATCTATTGTGATTTATTTTTTTATTTGTGCTACTATTATTATTATTACTCCTTTGTATTTGTATTGAAATGTATTGACACTTTTTTTGAGGCGCTTGAATAGTCCTGACAACTTAAATGTTTACATGACGTGAGGTCCTCAAACAAGCCTAACAACTTAAATGTTTGCATACCGTGAGGCCCTTAGACAGCCGGACAACCTTAAATTTTTATCTAAATATGCTTCTCAGAGTACATTTTTCCTCGAAATTTTCCATACAATGTTGCAGTCAATTTGGACAATATTGTTGTCCACCGCCAGTTGAATAGGCATGGTATGTTTCATCCTTCTTCTATCCTTGGAATGCAATTTCTTCATCATTGAAGATACATATATTGTTTACTGGTTCGGTGAGTTATTCTTCTTTGTTGGTTCGCCGGTTGTTGCTTGTTGTTGTTGTTTGGTTCACAATTCAACCTACACTTCTGCCTTTCATCGTTTCAGAGTAAGTTTCCATGCCATAGTTTCATTTTCTATTCCTTGTTTTTTGTTCAGTGTTTGCAGTTTGCAAGTAAGAATGTTTTCTTATTTCTACTGGCATGCTCATCATATCTTTTCAGTTTCTTCTGTGCTTCGGATGCAGTTTCATAATCGTTGGAGATACATATGTTTTTTACTGATTCGGTGGTTGTTGCTTGTTTGTTGGTTGGTTCGTTGGTTCGTCTGTTGTCGGTTGTGTTTGTTTGGCTCAAGTTTACGATTTGGGGCCCTGGGGCTGCAGTTGGGCCCATTCGTGATTTCTCGCTGGTTTGGTGCTTGCTGTTTTCTTTTGTTTTCTTCGGCTTTGAAGGGTTGGGGTCTTGAGCCGGCAGTTGGAGCTAGTTTTTTTTTATGTATTATTATTATTTTGGGGGCACTTTACAGTGTTCAACCACTGCACCCACGAGTGGACATGCGATTGTGTTATTTGTCGTGTCTAGTGAGGTCAAGATCTGTTCTGCTGTGACATTTTGTCGGTACTTCAGTGTTGACATGATAGAAAATAGTTGCACGAAAAATAGTTCGAGAAGTACATGTGCAATTGCAATATCCATTATTTTTTTGTGAAAATAAAACATATGCAAGTTGCACTTATAAACCATGTATGGTGAAATGTGCCCATATGACAATACATGTTCTTTATCCTCTACATAGACTAGTGTGACCATAATACATTTTTTCTTGTACTTGAGATATGATATGTACAACAAAGATACTGCAAAATTATATTTCCATGTCTGGAAGCATATCTAGGTAGTTTGCCATGGAAAACCAAAATCTTGTACCATGGGCACACCAGTCTGTGTAGAGAATAAAGAACATGTATTTCCATGGGTGGAATCATATCTAGATACTTTGCCACGGAAAACCAAAAATCGTTTAGCTATGGCCCTGCAATTTCGTAATATTTTGTGGCTTGTAATATATTTTGGGCAGGGAAAAAAATTATATATTTACAACTATTGATGGAGAAGCGCAAAGGTTCATGTTTCTGCCTATATTTTATTCTATTCGTTGAGTCTCATTTATTGTATGTACATATTACTTGTTCTTCGATGCATACCAACTTCCATTCATGTTCATTGTATTTTGTGCGTTCCCACATTCAAACAAACAGAATAACTGGAGAAAACGAAGGAGTCTTGACTACATCAGTTGAACAGGAGATAGAAAGGTACATGCTTGCACTGTTATTTCATATTGCATTGTTTTGTATTTCATTTATTGTTTGTATATGTGTTCACCTAGTTTATTGTATGTATATGTTGCATACCTTCCTACATAATGACTTATCTTCATTACATGTCTTCCTGCAGACTAACTTCCTTCATGTCCATTGTATTTTTCCTGCATTCCTACATTTAAACAAACAGAATGGCTGGAGAGGACGATGGAATATTTGGCGTGAATGTAGACAAGGAGTTATAGAGGTGGATACATGTACTCTTATTTCATATTCCAGTGTTCAATATTTCATTTACTGTTTGTATATTTGTTGTGCTTGTTATGCTGCTTTGCACCTTTATTTTTTTTTTTAGACCTGTATGTATATACTACGTATCTTTCTTCTTATTCTCATGTGAATCGTATTTTGTTTGTTGTTACATTGAAATAAATAGAACTATTTTTCTTTCTTTTACATGTCTGTCTTCATACTAACTTGCCTTCATGTCCATTGTATATTCGTTGTTTCTACCTTGGAAGAAACAGGTTGGTTGGATAGGAAGATGAATTGTTATGTGCAACAATAGAGGGTTCTATGGTACAATCTTCGAAAAGGTATACCAATTGTGCTAGTAAATTAAATATACAAACCGGGTGGGGGAATATAATATTAGACTACAAAATGATTACTTGGCAGCAATGGGTCTTTGAGCCCTCCCCATTTCTACTTTTTCCATTTTCTATTATCCCTTTTTATTTCTAATTTCTTTGCCTAGTGGTCTTTCCGAAAATGCCTTGGTGCGCTGGTTGGCGGACTAATGGGTTCAAATTTATGGTCATGCTTCTAACTTATTCCATACTTACCCACTTTTTCTATTGCAAGTGTTGGGTTGGCGGGTTCAAGATTTCTCCCATGGATTCCAGGGGTCCGTGCTATACAGATTGGTCATTGTGCCCAACCATTACACATTTTTCCAATCAAAAAATCAGAGGCATACAATTTGACCCTCAGGTTCTCATGTTTCTTGAGTATATCCCTTGACACTCTATTTCGTATTCCATCTCCTTCCACCCCGCATGTGACATTAATAACTATTATGGACAGTATACAATGCATATGCTTGTTTATTCCTTCTGATGTTCATCTACACATGCTTGCATCAGAAAAAATTGGATTAGTGACATGGCCATGAGCAGTCAATCATCCCAGACATCAGTAGACTGACAAGGCCAAAGGTAAATATGCATACATTATGTTCCTAGTATGTTTACCAAAAAAATATCCTCAACTATTTATTCATCTATGGCATGGTGAATATGTTGATGTCATCTACAATACATGGTTTGCAGTTCACAAGAAGTATCAACAAGTACAAGCGAGACGTTGAACATAGTGCAGGTTCCACGGACTAAGAGGTGTGGTTGCAAAACTCTAGCTCCATAGTTCATCAAAGCTATGCGTCTACTTGTAGATTTATGCTAGTGAAAAAAGAATACAAAAAAATATTGCACACTACCATTAACTTTAGTTTTCTCGTTCAAAAATTGTTACCATGTCTAGACTTGTAACACCCAAAGTACTATCACTAGAGGGCTTCAACAACCGCAGAACTGGACAAGTGTTCATCGGGGACATAATGGTCGTTTATAGCACCTACTTGGACAAGGCAAACAAAACTAGATCCATTATGTGTGCTGACATGACAGAAAAGGAGGCCATGATGATAGTCACACTGACTATTCCTACACAACTTGTCCAGAAACATGCAGAAAATATATTGTCGGGTAATGGGATATCCATTACAAATTTTAATATATTGCCCAAAACAGTATATGATCGCGGTGATTGTGATCGGATTATTTTTCTCAACAAAACAAGTATTGTGGAAAAAATTATCGTTGTTTGTTCAGAATATCGTTTCGTCCCGGACGCAACTATCAGCCAGCTTGCACAGAGCAATGATATTTACCCAATCAGAACCATTGGCACAACTGTCACACTAGCGAGAAAACTTGGCTCGCAACACATTCTCCATATAAAATATGGAGAGTCGAACAACGACAAGGAAATGGTACTGTTTTCCATAACCAATTTTGTCCTTTACTTTTGCATGTGCATGTATCTCAGGTAAGTTACACAAATATTGCATTGTTCCATGTTGCAGCTGCAATTGTTTGATACCTATTCAAATATTGTAGTGTGTCTCTGCAATATTTCTTCAACACCCATATACTTGGTTCTTGGTTGTATGATTTGTCTATCAATTTGTATATCGTGGAACTCTGAGTGTTATTTGGAGGACACAAAACAATATAATTTCAATTTTGTAGCCATCTAGCCCACAAGTCCTCCTATCAATTTGTATAGCGTTGTGACGCAAATGTAGTATGTGGCTTCTTTTAGCACTTTTCCTTGATCGATGAACTTGGTAAAATTAATCTCCTGGAATAATTTGAAATAAACGAATATGTATTGTGTGAATTCCGATGGTTTTATCATATCAACAAGAGGCCCTTAAAATTCAAATTGGTCATTGTTATACTTGCGGTGATAGAATTTAAAAAATCTTTGTTTTGTTTCCTTCATTTTTTTTTAAATAAGACATTTAACATCCTTTAATTATTTTGTGTA
The DNA here is from genome assembly GCA_032191745.1 of Picea mariana. Lineage (NCBI taxonomy): Eukaryota > Viridiplantae > Streptophyta > Pinopsida > Pinales > Pinaceae > Picea > Picea mariana. The sequence continues at coordinate 68,096 of JASDQU010012805.1, forward strand.
ATTAGATTGTACAATATCAATATTTAATATTAATAATTTAGTATTTGAAAATAATGTTTTTAGATAATGTTAGATAGTTGATAGGGATGACCATCCGTAAACAATCACAATCTTGAGCCCGCCAGTCTTAGAGTTCATCTCTCAATATGTATATCGCAAAACTCTGAGTGTTGTTTGGAGGACACAGAACAATAGAAGTGCAATGTTTAGCCATCCAACCCGCAAGTCTTCCTGTCAATTTGTATATCGCGGAACTTTGGGTGCTATTTGTAGGACACAGAACAATAGAGGCCCAATTTTGATCTTGTCAGCCTGAGAACCCGCAATACAAAAAGTAGCTAAGTATGGAATGAGGGATCCGTACATGCTCTATAAAATCTCATGTTCATACTTTATAAAAGTACATATTTAGTATGTATTACTCGTTTCTCGAAAATTTTCTAGGTGCGAAAGTTGGCAGATACACGTGTTCAGATTTCCATTTACTTTTATATCACCATCCCGACCGACCACTTCCATGTTTCATATTGTACAAAATTTTTGGATCGTGAGTTTCCGAATAAGCGAGTTTTTCTTCTAAATAAGATATTTAACATCCTTTAATAATTTAATGTAATTAAATTGTACAATATCAATATTTAATATTAATAATTTAGTATTGAAAATAATTTTTTTAGATAATGTTAGATAGTTGATAGGGATCACCATCCGTAAACAATCACAATTTTGAGCCCGCCATCACTAGAGTCCATCTGTCAATTTGTATATCGCGGAACTCCAAGTGTTGTTTTGAGGACACAAAACAATAGAAGTGGAATGTTGAGCTAGCCATCTCGCAAGTTCGCATGTCAATTTGTATATCACGAAACTATGGGTGCTATTTGTAGGACACAAAATAATAGAGGCCCAATTTTGAGCCCGCCATCCCGAGAACCCGCGATCCAAAAAGTGGCTAGGTATGGAATGTGGGATCTGTACATGCTCTATAAAATCTCATGTAAATTACATATTTAGTATGTATTACTCATTTTTCAGAAATTTCTAGGTGTGGAAGTTGGCAGATTCATGTCTTCAAATTTCACTTACTTTTATATCACCAGCCCTACTAAACGATTCCTCGTTTCATATTGTACAAAAATTTTGGCTTGCGGATTTCCGAATAGGCAGGTTACCGGATAGGTGGGTTCAACATTGCATTTCCATTGTTCCATCGCCTGCAAACAGCACCCAGACTTCCGCGATCTACAAATTAGCAAACAAATTGAAATAAAAGAATATATACTATGCGAAGTCCAATGGAACAATCATATGAATCAGAGGACATTAAAATTCAAATTCGTTGTTGTTATACTTGTGGTGAAGCTAATAGTAAAACTTTACTTAAACATCCAAAAATTGATTTTCTTGTAACGTTTTTATGCTTCTCTTATACAAACAAATCCTGGAAACTATAAACATCGCTCGTTGTATCTATTCCTTGATTAAAGAACCTGTTAACATGTTTAATGCACTCCATAGTTACTATTAATACCATCAATGGTGCTTTCTTACAACAATTCCCACTTCCGAAAATTGCCATCCACTTTCTCTTTTTCCCTCTGCTTTCCCTTTCTTTACTTACTCATTTTTCAAAAAATGTCTAGGTGCGGGATTTGGTGGATTCACGTCTTCAGATTTTCATTGTTACTTTTATATCACTAGCTCGACCAACCACTTCCCCGTTTCATATTGAAATTTTTTTTTGAATCGCGGGTTCCCGCATAGGCGGGTTCAACATTGCGTTTCCATTGTTTCGTTGCCTACAAATAGCACCCGGACTTCCGTGATTTACAAATTAGAAAACAAATTCCCCTTCATCTCATATTCTTTCGCTTTTTGTTTACTTGGTCCTTTTTTCGAATGTCTCATGCTTTTATATACAACACCCGAAGTTCTGAAATATCCAAATTTTCCTCTCGACATTACGCTTCCACTGTTCCCCTACGCACAAACAGCACCCAAAATTCCGCGATATACAAATTGACGGACGAAATATGTCACTGAGATACAATTTGACCATCGGCCCCTCACGTCTCCTGAGTATATCTTGTGACCCCTTTTTTTGTAACCCGCCCGACCGCTTTCCATACTTGGGAATTTCTTGGAATCTATTTCATTGGTTGGGGGGTGGATGAAATGTACAATGCTTGGTCTCTCTTCGCCATCACCATTACCTTCATACTTCTTTCAAGATATACAATTATTAATATTTAATGCTAGTTGTTCATCGTACAGGAACCGTTAAGATTTTCATTAATGTCTGGAAGGCCGGAGAATATTTTTCATTACTACGAATTAAACCAAGATTTGTAGAGAAGAGTGTTATCCTTTCCAAGTATTCATTTCAAACATGATGCAATCTCTTTTGTGTGCCGACCATTTGGATCCTTTAAGAAATCTCTAATTCTTAATCACTCTTTACTGTCACCACCACCTTCACACTTTTTTCTAAATATGAAATTAGTGAGCTTTAATGGTAACAACTCATTACGCACGAACCTTGGAGATTGTCACTGATCTGTGAAAGGCTTGAGGAGATCTTCCATTGATACGCATTAAACCAGGATTTGCGGAGGGTTATATTATCCCTCCCCAATTTCCATTTCAAACATCGTCTGCAACAAACATAAATTCTCGTTAACTTGTGCAAGCAGTTCTGTCCAGATACAGTAAACACCTTCGGGCATGAAGGCCAGAGGTTCCATTATTCTAGGGAATATTCTTATTACTCATCTCCCTCCGCCCATGAGAAAAAAAGGAGATTGTCCCTTCATACACCGAGTGATCCAAGGGGATATTGGTGGCCACCCACCTTTTCCAACTGGCTCAAAACAACTTTCTGGCAATTTTGGCAATTTACTATTTTTAGCAGGTTTTAACTTCCAGGGCCATTTTGAGGGCCTAAATGAAGGTTTTTTGAGATAGTGGTTCTCAATGATATCCAAAGGCATGATTTATCCCCCAAAATTAATCTCCTCGATGATACCTTTCCAACGAGCTATTATACACCTAAAACAGAGATCATAGGCAAAAGTTACAACCCCGGGAAGTTGATGTACTAACTTACCCAAGCGGGGCCCACATGACTTTTGGCGCTTCATCTCCTAGGGTTAGGTTTTTGGATGTATAGGGTTTTTGGCATTCCTGTTTATTGTAAAAAGGCCTTCAGAGCCTCATTTTAATCATCTTCTTGCGAATGCGAGTAGCCGTCACATCTCTTCTCAGAGATAAGTTGTCACCATTCTAGCGAGTCTTTCACTCTGTATTTTTACAGTCTCTGTACATTTGTTTGATTAATAGAAATCATGTATTATTGTATATCTTTGTTTATGGTTGCATCTCTGATACATTTATGTTATATTATTGAATATTTGCAATATCTCTGTGCATTTCTTTATTATATATCCGCTCTCATTTTGTGTCGAAAATAATCTAGATCAATGGTATCAGAGTAGGCTCTTCTTGATCGGGTTTTTTTCAGTGCATGTCCCCAATGAGGTCTGAGTATAGAAAGTTGGGTCTCAATATTATCTCTCTTGAAGAAAATCGCTCTCACACACCCAAGAAACCCTCAATGGCGGAAGAAAAGAAAAACGACGGAGCAGGCGATCCTATCAATCTGTTGCTTGAGCAAGCTCTCACACGACAAAGGGACAAAATGATGGAGAATTTTTCCCACATCCTTCAACGCCTGCCGATAGCATCAGGCACAT